>JAJSOF020000017.1:11073546-11078546 GCA_025594305.2 Periplaneta americana | reverse complement strand
AATCACATTTAAAAATTACCCCCAAACTAAATTCAGCATGTTATGCTATTAGATCTATGCAAGAGATAGGAAATATCAATACCTTAAAAGCAATATACTTTGCATATTTCTATTTAGTATTGAGTTTTGGAATAATATTGTGACGAAATTCTGCAGATAGTAACAGTATATTCCTACTACAAAAAAGAGTAATTAGAGCAAGAGTAGGTGCCAAATCTAGGGAATCGTGTAGGACTATTTAAAAAAAAAAACTACAAATAATGTCCATGGCTTGTCAGTATATTTTTTCATTAATAAACGTCCTTGTATGCAGTTATGAAAACTTTTAATTAATTCAACAGTTCATAGCATAAATACTCGTCAAAAAATGACTTTCATACTCCAGCGGCAAATCTATCATGCTATCAAAAAAGAATGTGTTATATGACAGTAACAATTTTTAATAACCTCACTATGAATATAAAAAATGAAACTCAAAACATAAGATTATTTAGGGCCAAATTAAAGAAGTACCTAATTTCTCACACCTATTCTGTAGGTGAATTTATGACATTCAACAACACAGCATGAATATTTCTGTCTTGTATTAAGTATTGATACTAATCCTTTGTGTTGTACTAGTAGACTATATTGTAAAACTCTTCTGTACATATTTCAACTAGACTGTGAAGCGATGTACAGATATCATGGAATGTAAATAAATACAACACAATACAATACAATATACTTATCTGCAATAAACTGTTTGAACCTGATGAACATAGTCCCCTTCATCAAGAGTATATTAAGCTGAAGAATACTGTTATAGTTGTCAAAGAGATTCTTCTTACAGTTTGTACAGTCTATGGAATACATTCTCTTATGATAGAAGATGCTCAATAAATTCGCACATAATTGCTTGATACTATAACCAATCAATTGTTGACAACGCGCTGTATTACTTGATAAAATTATAAGATGAAGACAAACAATTGAGTAGTGCAATAGGAAAGCGAGGTAACCCACAAAAAATGTATATGGTTTTAAGTTTGCTGTATCAATAGGAAAATAAAATATGTCTTTTGAGTTACACTATATCTCAATATAGTTCCGTAGCATACCATAAAGCTATGAAATGAAAACATTTACACTCAATGGAGAAAATATATCAGTTATAAATATTCAACAGAGTTACATGCAGTATACATCAGTTTGACAGTCTGTCAATGAGATGAAAATTTGGAACAACTTAACAGACAAGAGTAGACCTAATATCAATCAATCAATCAATCAATCAATCAATCAATCAATCAATCAATCAATCAATCAATCAATCAATCAATCAATCAATCAATCAATCAATCAATCAATCAATCAATCAATCAATCAATCAATCAATCAATCAATCAATAAATCAATCAATCAATCAATCAATCAATCTTCTTAATGTATCCAGCTGTTTGCTGACAACATAAAGTCCACTATAGTCTATTCAGTTGTTGTTTTTCACGAGAAATGAGGGGTATTTTGATCGGTGTTCAGCTAGTAGCCAGAGTTGGGGTGTAGTCAATATATATACTGCAGGGCTGTAAATAATATCAGTAATTGGGCATCAAAATGGAATCTATCTATCTCACAATCAAAAACTGAATATACTGTCTTCACAAGAAGATATAGCTTAAAAAAAACTATAAATCTCACATTTATTTGAATAATCAAGAAATTCAGTACAATCCAACTCCTAAGATCCTAGGATTAATTTTTGATGAAAAACTTTTATGGAAAACACAAGAGTAATATGATAACCACACTTTAGTTGAGTCTACAAATGTTATATAACCAATTTAGTTTATATTGTATGCACATACTTGAAATTTAAATTATTTAAAAGTTTAAAATAGCAGTGAATATCTGCTAGTGATAGTATGTTCAGATAAGAAAAGTCATTAAAGAGATACCAGCATCGGCATTCTGTGTGTGTTTGGTTTCCAGTCACTGGTAGCGATGAGTTGTAATAGACATAATATTTAAAATGAAGAATGTGGAGCCAGATGTCAAAGCCATCCCATCATTGCGTTACAGTGAATGCGACATATTATAACACTAATTTTAACATATTACAAGTTTTATTAAATGTTATTTATTGCAAGCTAAAATGACTCAGAACCACTCTAGTATTCACATATAATTTTAAAATTTTTTTGTACATGTTCAATTTTATCAATCTTCTTAATGTATCCAGCTGTTTGCTGACAACATAAAGTCCACTGTAGTCTATTCAGTTGTTGTTTTTCACGAGAAATGAGGGGTATTTTGATCGGTGTTCATTATAGATGCCTGTTGCTAGTAGCCAGAGGTGGGGTGTAGTCAATATATACTGCAGGGCTGTGTCTTCTGCAACTGGTACTGATGATTTTAATTTACTTCTTTTGTGGTTTATGGATGGACAGTATAGAAGAATGTGTTCCAGATCTTCATCATGATTATTACACCACAGACAAGTAGGATTATCAGAAATTTGAAATCGGTGTAGGTACAATTGAGTGACAATGTGACCTGTTCTGGCTCTTGTTAAAAATGTTTGAACATGTTTGGGCAAGTTTTTGTACATTTCCAGGTCATTTGGTTTCTTTTGTACGGACTGTAAAATTTTTCCTTTGTCAGAAGAGAGCCAATTGTTGATCCATAGGTTTGTAAAATGAGACTTTACTGAAGCAAAAGCATTGGATAGAGATATCACTTGAAGAGGTGTTGGTTGCAAATATGTTGCCTGTTTTGCAATATTATCGACTTTCTCGTTTCCAGGTATACTACAATGACTAGGTATCCATTGAAATGTTATTTCCTTTTGGAGTTCTTTTAGTTTACTTAGTTGTTTCTGAATTGGAATAATTCTATGTGCATATAGATACATATTTAATTATATTAAATGTAGCCCCCTTGGAGTCGGTAAGTATGCAAATAGATTTTCCAGAAATTTGAGTAACACACTGAAGAGCAGCATCAATAGCTAGCAATTCAGTGTCAAGACTGGAGGAGGATGAACATGGTAGGAAATAACTTTCTTGATATTTTGGAATATAATACCCTGCTCCTGATGTCCCATTATTAGGATTTAGAGATCCATGTATATAAATTTGAAGGTGATCCTTATATGTGCTGCAGAGTAGGTCCATGGCATCTAACTTAAGAATGTATGAAGGATTATTTTTGAGATGACTTCCTGGAATTTGTATGCTATGTTCTGGAATCACCCATTTCCATGGAGGAATTTCGTTCACAACTGGAGTTTTAGCAATGAATGTGTCTGTGATATAGATTGGTATAGATTGTACAGTTTGTACAACCACGTCAACTGATGCCCTAGAAATTGAATATAATATTCAACCACTCAGACACTATACTGTATATTACAAAAGGAACTAAAAATGTTCAATTTTATAATATACACAAATGTTTTCTCACTGTACATCACCTGTGTTCAGTGTGCCATTTATTGTTCTCCACATGAAGATAATTTTTTAAATAAGTCGAAAATATCTGTGGAAATATAACTTTGTAATGCAATAAGACAGAAAATGAATTCTGTATTAATATAGATTGATACGTTATAGACTGAAACTACACAACTATAATTTAATATAGTTTCGACGTGTTGTGCGTCATCCTCTGAATCTTAGTCATAGGATTCTTACAGAAGAGTTGACACAATTGCCTTAAATAGGAAAGAAAATTATGGATTGATTTAAGAGCCCACTGAGGATTTCCTAGGATTCAGAGGATGATACAAACACGTCGAAACTAGTCAATCAGGTAATTTACCACCAAAATGTTTAATGTTAACACAGTGAAATCGTTATTACGTGTTGGGCTTTTGTCGGAAAGGAGAGTTATTGCGTAACAACAGGCATCATAGAGTCCGTGGAGCTATCGCCTGTCTTCTTCGGAACAAGGGTTGGGAAGTTCATGAAGAGGTCCACTGCATTTCTGAAGACGACTCTCACAGAAGAGCGGATATGATAGCAATAAACAGACAACAACAAAAGGCTGTTATCATAGATCCAACCATACGCATGGAGAGAGATCTAAACCAAGCTCATCAGGTTGATCAGGAAAAGAGGACCATTTATGAACCTTGTATTCCCTACCTTAGTGCCAAGTATAACATCCCTCTCTTCAATTGGTCAGTGACAGGTTTATTTTTTGGTGCTCGGAGTTCTTTACCAAAATTTACATATAATTTTTTCAAACAATTATCATTATCATCTTTTGAAATTCAAAAAATCATCTCGCAAATTCTTAAAGATTCCCTGCAGATTATACAATTTCATTAATACCACTCAGAAGGCCTTAATTAAGGATATGCTAATTTTAAATAAAATCGTTTATTTATAAGTATAATTTTATAGTCATCTTCTAAGATTTTATTTTATAATTGATAATGGTGCTTAATTATTACATTTTATTTTTATAACAATATTCATATTTAATTATATTCCGGATCCTAGTGGTCATCCTTAATTAAGGCCGGACGAGTTATCTCTCTCTCTCTCTCCCTCTAATAACATTCATCAGTGTGAATGATTGTTAAAGTCATAATGGAAGCTTTGTTCATAGATATATTATTTTAATGGTTGATAATTTCATGAATCAGATATTACCATAAATCTCTGCATTGACCGATGTAGGTATCAAAATAATAGAATACATTCTAGATCCTAGTGGCCACCCTCAAAGGAGGGCAGGTGATTTAGATAAATAAATGCTTTTCTCTCACCTAAAGTCTACTTTTTTATTTCGATCATGAATTAACTCATTTTACCAAAGAACACTACAATGAAGTTAATTGATTAACAGTTTGATTTTTCTTAAATTTATACTTTTTCTTCTTTCTCTTCTTGTCTGCGTCTTGTTCTTCAACTTCTTATCTTCCTCTTTAATCTTCCTTTTTCCTTCCTTTTACTTCAGCATCTTCTCGTATTTAATTGACTCCATTTTCTTTTTTATCTACATTTTCTTTC
>JAJSOF020000017.1:11031046-11071046 GCA_025594305.2 Periplaneta americana | reverse complement strand
GTGGAATGAAATCATCTTCAGCAACAATAAACATTCCTAATTATGTGTTGCAAGATCTCTCCTCCTTGTCCATGTTAATTTATTCTCTAATAATAACACTGACATGCTGCCTGGCAGTTCTCAGAACTTGAGGTGATACTATTACGAAAATGTACGGATACACCACACAGCACTTAGAAACACGAAGCAAAGGAGAATTCTTAAAAAGATAATGTCCTTCTGAGTGACATAATTGATTTATTTTTAAAACGTTTAAAAGTTCTTGTAAAAATTTTTTAATTAAAAAAAAACTCCAAGATTTGTGTGTTCATAATAGATTTCCTGAAAATATGTATTTACATAATTTTTTTTGTGAAAATATGTGTTTTTATGTGAAATAAAATTCGGGTTTTAAACTTGAAACTTCATGTTTGGAATTTTTAACGTCGTTAACTCTGTTTTATCACACGTAAAAATAATATTTAATTACATAGGAATCCGCTCCTTATTCATTACAAAAGCACATGAAGTTCTGCTCTCTCACATTTCAATCAGTCTCAGTTCCATGAAGTGTTTGTCAGTAACTACCTGACTTCACTTCTGTGACGGTGGTAGTGCCTCAGGTGTGCTTGTTTCTTCCGTAGTGGAACTTTTGGTTGGTGCCCCTTCTTGCGCTCTATTATTTACTGTCTCTTCTGCTTCTTTGTTTGAACTGTTGCCCCTAGCATCGTCGCCCGTCTTGGAGGCACTCTGGTACAGCTGCTGGAGGTGAGCCCTGATGTGATCCTTGCCTTGCATAGGATCCACAATTTCCTGCACTTCTACTGTTTTATATTTGCTAGATTTCTGCAACAAAGAATGTATTGTTATAGAAAGCACGCATAATAATCCTCTTTAAAATTAGCAATAGATTAAGGGATTACATCAACCTTAGGGGTCAAAGAAATTAATTCTTCATCTTTCTTAGCTTTATTAATTTAATATGAACTTTTAGCTTTATGTCCGTGAAAGAAATTTTAAGATATCTATAAAATTCAACAATCTACGCATTAAAATGTCCTGCCATGAAAACACAATACCAGCCAGCAATCTGTACGTTCATCACTAATTTTCTGAAAATGTCATCGTCTTCCTAACAGGTATTAGGCCGAGTGGCCTGTTACAGTCTCAAACTAGAATTTTCAGTCCATCTCTTCTTCGGACGACCCAGAGATCTTTTGCCATGCGGATGGTAATGAAACAGTGCTTTTGGAATTCTGCATCGATTCATTCGTTCGAGATGACCCTTCCACTGAAATTGATATTTGCTGATGAACTGTATAATGGGTTCTATTTGAAGTTCTTGCATTATGTCCTCATTTTTTTTTTTATGATCCCAGCGAGTATATCCAGCTGTTGCTCTCATAAACCTCATCTCACTTGCTGTTATTCTACTGACATCTTTATTCTTTACAGTCCAAGCTTCACTACCATAGCTTAATACTGGCTGTGCTAAGGTTTTATACAAGCCTATTCTTGTGTGTCTTTGTACTAGTGAAGGTTTCATGATTTTATTAATGATCCCCATTGTTTTATTATATTTACATATTTTTTCAGCAATATCTACTTCATCATAAGGTGGTAGTGTATAGCCAAGGTAAGTGAAAGTATTTACTCTTTCTATTATTTTATTATTCGAACAGATTTTACTTGGTAAAGAGAATTTCCCACAAAATGACATGATTTTCGTTTTTTCAATATTAGTTTCCATGTTATATTTTTCACTGACCATATTTAAATTGTGTACTGAATATTGTAAATCATCTTCAGTTGATGCTATGAGAACTAGATCATCAGCGAAATATAAAGCATCAAGCTGCAAATTTCGATTAATTGGAATAAATCCATGGCGTGTCTGTCGCCAATCTTGAACGATTCTGTTTATGTATGTAATGAACAGAAGTGGTGAAAGATCACAGCCTTGTCGTACTCCACTATAAATGGGTCGCCATTGTGAAAGTTTATTGTTGCTTCGAATAGCTATGATGGTTGTTTTATATATGTTGTAAATATTTTGTGTAATCTGTTGAGGTACTTGATCATCTGCCAAAATCTGAAGTAATTTATTCCGATTAACTTTATCAAAAGCCTTTTTAAAGTCAATGAATGTATTTTTCAAAACTGTTTAGTTCATCACTGATTATAAATTAGTAAATAGTAACAGGTTATCAAATAGATGTGGCCTCTTGAAGAAATCCTATACTGAAAGGAGGAAATCACAATTTCCATTATATCAATTTTTATAAAAATTATTTCTATATTAATTAATTATGTTTTTTATAAAATTCAACCAATATTTATTCAGTAGGCTTTGTATGGATTCTAGCCACTTAAATTACAATTCTCTACACTTTTTCTTATGATGGTGAGACAGGATCTTGGTATATTTCTGGCATAAGGGGATCGGGAACCTCCTATCTTAACACATGCTAAATTAGTAGTGATATTTACTGTACATTTTCTCTAACACTGCTCGCAGTAGAGCAATGAAACTTTTACAGCTAATTTCTGACACTCTTATAAGTAATTTGATGGAAGAGTTTCCAAGAATAACAATATTTGATAAATTTATGAATTCTTTCGTAAATATGAAAATTTTTATCTCATTTTTTGCTATATTTTTCAAGAAACCTGCCTTAAAAACTATTATTCTTAAAAACCCCTGTGTCTAACCACTAGAAGCTGAGATATGGTACACATTATAGAGAAAAATACGAACTTACGGAAAATGGCTGCCAAAGTTATCAGAAAACTCCAGCTGCATAATCCTCGTCTTAGATAAAAACTTAAAAAATATATTTCCATAATAACAATGTGCATAAAGGATATACTGTTGGAATGGGTCTTGATCTTGAGCCTTGGCCAGGCAATAGATGTTTACCGCTTCACAGGTTGCTCCTAATGCCGTATCTGGGTTGCCAGAGACCGAATTCAGCTTCGTCAGCTCAAATAGGATGAGGGAAGGAATGAGACCAGAAATTTGATCAGTGATTCTGGCGTAAGATGGGCTGGAAATGAGACCTGATCAAGAGTCTCGAACAAGCATTGAGTGCTAGTTGCTTTTCAAACTGAATTGAACTGAACAAAAGAGAAAAAGGAGGGAAAAGCTATTTAAAAAGGTACACGTTATTTATTGCTGTTCTTCCAAGGGCTCTCGGGGCTCTCATATGTGAGCTCCTAGCCTGAAGTTCATTTGTGTCACTTTATTTTTATGTAGATTATTTTACGACGCTGTATCAACATCTTACAAGCAAACGTTCTGATGGGGGCAGATAAAAAAGTAAAATTTTTTTTCTTCCACCATGTTAATAATGTCAAAAGAAGTGCTTATACAAATTTTGACCACTCGACCGCAATTACGAGGGCCGTTAACAGAAAAAAAACACAATTTCATTGGACAAATTTTTTTGAACGGACACAGCAATTGTTGAGCTATTTTTCAACATATTTTCCATTGGAATTGAAACATTTCTCATATCATGGGATCGACAGAGGGAGGTGCAGACGCAGTCAAACGCTGGTTCTGAGCTGAGGCGGCTGACTTCAACAACACAAAAATTGATCCCATGGTATGACAAATGTCTCAATTCCAGTGGGGGATATGTTGACAAATAGCCCAACAATTGCTGTATCTGTTTCAATAAATATTTCTATGCAATTTTGTTTTTTTCTATAAACGGCCCCAGGGAAAATCACTTTCTGGACGGCCTCGTAATTGCGATCGAGTGGCCAAAATTTGTATAAGCACTTCTTTTGACATTATTAACATGGTGGAAGAAAAAAATTTTTCTTTTTTATCTGCTCCCATCAGAACGTTTGCTTATTAGATTATTTAGCGTCTGAATGAGATGGCGATAATGCTGGTGAAATGAGTCCAGGGTCCAGCACCGAAAGTTACCCAGCATTTGCTCAAATTGGGTTGAGGGAAAACCAAGGAAAAAACCTCAATCAGGTAACTTGCCCCGACCGGGATTCGAACCCGGGCCACTTGGTTTCGCGGCCAGACGCGCTAACAGTTACTCCACAGGTGTAGACGTGTCACTTTGTTCACACTATACAAATAAATGAATAAATAAATAAATAAATAAATAAATAAATAAATAAATAAATAAATAAATGAATAAATAAATAAATAAATAAATGGATCAGATGAGGGTGGTGCCAAAGTGAAATTAAAATGGCAGGCAGAATAATTATCTCGTGCCTCCATGTTAATTTGTGTATCCGTACACTTTATTAGAACCAGGTACCCAGCTATGAAGCCATTAGTCCTGTTAACTACCAGTATGTTTATTTCTCCTGTTAAAGATAGCGCCAGCTGGCTACGGACTGGAAGGTCCGGGGTTCGATCCCGAGTGGTGACGGGATTTTTTCTCGTTGCCAAACTTTCAGAACGGCGCCAAGGTTCACTCAGCCTCCTATAAAATTGAGTACCGGGTCTTTCCCGGGGGTAAAAGGCGGTCAGAGCGTGGTGCCGACCACACCACCTCATTCTAGTGCCGAGGTCAGGGAAAGCATGGGGCTGTACCTCCATGCCCCCAAAGTGCCTTCATGGCATGTTACGGGGATACCTTTACCTTTTTTTTACCTTTTAAAGATAGTGCTTCTCAAAGAGAAACGCGGAGAGATGGGCTGTGAAAAACTGAATATGTGAGCTCCAAGCCTCTTGGCCACTTGTCTCACTTCGGGTTTCGCCGCCCCAGTGAAGGAGCGCTAGAAATTTAGAGGGGGAAAGCCGAAAATGGACGTATCTGATTAGCTACAACATACGGGGGAGGGGCAGAAGTACAGCTACCTGATCCATAGGAGAGACGCGATGGTACCAACTAGGAGGAGGAGTGATAGAAGTCTAGCCACGAAAAGGTATTGCCAGTTTGGCTGTTTGAAGATTCGAACGCGTAGGGAATAATCATCTTAACGGCAATAGCCAATTGGTTCTTTGATGATTTTTCTCAGATCAGAAGACCAGCCAATTGGCTCTTTGATGACTCCATTGATCTGTACAAGGGGACGATTGAATTCTGTTAGGGCCCGAGTTCGATGTGAATAATCATTAATTTTGAGCCGTCACCAATGTCTGGGGAAGTGAATGCAGGTTCGTGGCCCATTTCTTTTAGGGCTCATCCCGATATTTGTCTTAACGCCTTAGGAAAACCACGGAAAAACCTTAGGATGAGAAACGCGGAGAACTAACCGTGGTCTGAGGGTTGATGAGGGCGGACCGCCAAGAGGACAGCCACTTGCCCCCTGGAGTGTCGGCCACCGTGTCCGGCACAGCTACAGGCTGCACCACAAATGCAGGGCGCACCACCTGCCGTCGCTTCTTGCTGTCCGCTGCTGGGCCGATCGCCTGCGTGTTGCTCTGGGGGCCCAGCTCTAGCAGCACCTGGAAGTCCGCGTGGTTGCCCAGTCTGAAGCCAACGCCCATACGCGAATCCGTTCCTGCACCAAACACAACGGAACAGAGTGCTTAAAATTCCCTCAATGATTTACTCCTTTTTACTTTACCAGTGCAGGGGCGGCTCGTCCATAAGAGCTGCAGAGCTGCAGCACTCCTGCTTTGACAAGATATGCGTTACAAGAGCGGTATGTTGAAGTTTTCATGTTCGAGGAAAAGTTTGAAAAAGCGAAACGTAGTTGAGCTTTTTAATTTCCGAGAATTGAAAGAAAACATACCGCTCGTGTATCGTACATTATTTTATGCGAAGATCGTTTATTACATACCTGAAAGAGGAATTTCTAATTAGTTGCAATGAAATCTCCATCTTGGTTTCTGTTCAATGACGGCAAATTTGCAAAACAAAAATATCTATCTTCAACATTGTTGCTTTAAAATGTTTTCTGTGTTTACTATACTCCAGCAGACCGTGATATACGTCTGTCTTTATTTTCTCCCAGTCTATAAATGCGAACTTAAAACAAACGGTAAGGTTATGTAATGATTTATTTTTCATTTTAATATTTTAACAATATTATTTATATAACATATTGCAGTAATAACATCGGCATCTGGAATCTTGTCGATTTTTTCACGGCTTCCTTAATGTTACTTGCATCACGAATGCAGTAACTTTAGTGGAGTTGTAGAGTTTACTTAATTTTTGCAAATATTTAAAAACAATAATTAACAGTGCAATTTAGGTGAAATTGCAGTGGTAAGTTTCAATTTATAATTATTACTATATTGAACGTCTCTAAAAATAATATGTTAAAAGCCTAAAGCAGTAAAATCAATATGTCACTTAAGCGGTAAGAAGAGGGAAATTGTTATGTGTGTTAGGTTGGGAATACTGAATGTGGGATTTTAGACTTTCCGCGGATTGGTTTTGTGCGGAAACCAAGCAAATACGCACTATCTCGCACAAAATAATTTTAATTTTAATTTGTAGAATAATTTCTATAGCTTTTCTTAAGCAAATTGCTTTATATTTCATCTGGCCGGGAATATATAGTATTATCTGATGCATAATATTTTTGCGCATCGACTGTATTGGAATTGACACTGCATTCAAAGTCGTCCTGGGATCTGCAGGGTGGTCAGCTCATAGAGAGTGTGTCTTGCAAGGTCAGGGGGTAGAGAGGTGAAGGGAAGCAGATGGAAACTGCCGCTGTTTAAAACCCATATTTCGCTGCAGTGGCTAGCAGAGCCAGGCCACAAGGGAAGATCTTTCCTTCCCTCCCACACCGCTATTGTAATGCTGCGTCAAATGCATTCTCTATTCCCTTGAAACTTAATGACAACATTTTTATTTTCTCTTCACATATTGTACTTATTGTTGTAGAATCTTATCGAGTTAATATAACGAAATTAATATCCTCTTTTGCCTTATTATTATATATCCAGCCTCCTTAACTGAAAATGTTTGCGCGAGTAGAATCCTTTTGATATAGCATGTAAAATACGAAAGGGACTTCTTTTCCTGTTTTAGAAAATTGTTGACCATCAGTATATCTGAGTGTTGCTTTGGTGTGACGTCTTAGTACAGTAACGTAACCAGTGCAAATGTGCAAGCATGAGTGTGTGTGAATTACAGAATATTAATTTTTCTCAACTTTCCCTTGCGGAGAAGATTGAAGTGAAATTTGTATATACCAATCAACAAGTTCACGAGCCGCCACTGGGTATACGTGGTACAATGCTCCTCAGTGGCGGCTCATGGATATTAATCATGGAGGAGCTCAGTTGATACATTTTATAGTTTTCTGCCCAAGCCAGTTCTTTCACTGCAAACCCAGCATTCTCCAATCTTCCCTATTTTCCGCCTTTCTCTTTGTCTACTGATGCAATGTCGAAACTACGAAATACTTTTTTTTTTTTCGCAGACCATTTTTGGCTCAAAAAAATGCAACAATACCTCGAGCTTGCAAAACAAGCGCTTAAAATTTTGTTAGCATTTGCAAACAATACACCAATGTATTTGCGGAGGAATTGCTGATATTTACGGCCATCATGCACTCAGCTGTGCGAGGAGCAAGGGTCGCATTCCCAGACATACATCACTCAATGATATCGTTAAAAGATCTCTGACTTCTTGTGGCATCCCGTCTCTTTTGGAACCAACAGGTATTAGTCGCACGGATGGTAAACGACCCGATGGTCTCACCTTAATTCCATGGTCTAGAGTAAAATCTTTAATTTGGGACTCCACTTGCGTTGACACTCTAGCTCCATCTCACTTACCGAATACCTCCAGACGCGCAGCACCTGCTGCTGAATTAGCCGTGAAGAAGAAAGTCAATAAATATGCTCATTTTTTAGACAATTACATCTTTGTCCCATTTGCTGTGGAGACCTTCGGTCCTTGGAGTCATGACGCTAAAGTTTTGGTATCTCAAATCGGCCAAATTTTTATCTCCATTACTCGTGATCGCCGTTGCACTACTTATTTGCGTCAACGTTTAAGTATTGCTATTCAACGCGGAAATGCAATGAGCGTTTTGGGTACTCTTCCAGAGTCCAGCCCTTTGGACGTACGTTTTCTCCTTAAAATTTATTACCTCTATGTAAATGTTTATATTTATGTTTTTATGTATGTGTAATTGTAACGGTGAAAATATTGTTAATCAAATAATTTTTTATTTATTTTTTTTTTCATAAGTGTAGGCCTAAATTATTTTTGGGAGTGTTTTTTGTAAGTAATTTTATGAGGTTGTTATTGATATGCTGATAAATTATTTTAATATGCTTCTTAAATTGATATTGTATCCCAATTTGCAAACTCGTATTTACGCAAAATAATTTTCCAGTCTATGATTGCCATCAAAACAAAAGCGAAAAATCTCCTTGAAATTTAAATTGATGTCACTGTGTGTGTTTCAAGTATAGAGTTCAGATTGGAAAAGCTACTTTCTTAAGAGAGGGCGATGGGTGAAATTTCTATTTTCTACATTTTTCAAGCTACGAGATTACTACAAAATTCAAGGAAGAATCATACAGTATTAAAAACCCCAAACGTTAAAAACAGATATAGAATTTAAGTGAAAAGCGAAAAGTGATGTCATACCTTTTTTGATTGGTGGAATATTTGAATATATAACCGACAGAATTGAAGGCAGTTCATCTGGAATGATCAGTGTATTCACACCTGTAACAAAGGAATTGTATTAGTGGTACAACATCAGCAAAACTCAATAATAATAATAATAATAATAATAATAATAATAATAATAATAATAAAAGCTTCCAATAAGTACAGATACGTAAAAAAAGATGGAAAGATGACACAGAGGTAGAATATTCAAGAACAAATAAAACGCCTATGTTGGGAGAAAGAAGAGAAAGCAAATTACTATACAAGGTGATTCAGGAGGAGTTCCTGCGTCATATCACGTGACCTCTAGAAAGCCAGCGGATTGTTCAAATGGATATAAGACACTTTGAAAATAAATGCACATTGGAGTTAAGTCACTTTGAAAATAAACGACTATTTCAGATATCTGTAAACAGTATTAGCATGTAATATAAGACGTGTTGAGACTGAAACGTTTGCTATAAGATGAGGGAACCTGTAAACTAACCTATTTTATGAAAGCAAAAAATGAAAAATAATTAGTTTTGGATTTACTTCACTTTAGAAATAAAATTTTCTATTAAAGAAATGATACTTCTGAATAGTACATTTTCTATTTGTAATATTCTTTTGCCCTCTATGCGGATGACGTGAATATGTTTGGAGAAAATCTTCAAGCGATTAGGAAAAACGCGGAAATTCTACTTGAAGCAAGTAAAGAGATAGGGTTGGAAGTAAATCCCGAAAAGACTAAGTATATGATTATGTCTCGTGACCAGAATATTGTACAAAATGGAACTATAAAAGTTGGAGATTTATGCTTCGAAGAGGTGGAAAAATTCAAATATCTTGGAGCAACAGTAACAAATATAAATGACACTCGGGAGGAAATTAAACGCAGAATAAATATGGGAAATGCGTGTTATTATTCGGTTGAGAAGCTTTTGTCATCTAGTCTGCTGTCAAAAAATCTGAAAGTTAGAATTTATAAAACAGTTATATTACCGGTTGTTCTGTATGGTTGTGAAACTTGGACTCTCACTTTGAGAGAGGAACAGAGATTAAGGGTGTTTGAGAATAAGGTTCTTAGGAAAATATTTGGGGCTAAGAGGGATGGAGTTACAGGAGAATGGAGAAAGTTACACAACGCAGAGCTGCATGCATTGTATCCTTAATCTGACATAATTAGGAACATTAAATCCAGACGTTTGAGATGGGCAGGGCATTTAGCACGTATGGGCGAATCCAGAAATGCATATAGAGTGTTAGTTGGGAGGCCAGAGGAGAAAAGACTTTTGGGGAGGCCGAGACGTAGATGGGAGGATAATATTAAAATGGATTTGAGGGAGGTGGGATATGATGATAGAGACTGGATTAATCTTGCTCACGATAGGGACCGATGGCGGACTTATGTGAGGGCGGCAATGAACCTCCGGGTTCCTTAAAAGTAAGTATGTAAGTAAGTAAGTAAGTAAGTAATATTCTTTTGCCCTTTAAACTAAAGAAAAAAAAGGTATTTTACAAACAACTTCAAATTAATGTAACTTTGAAAGCATTGAGAATAGGATTCTTGTACATATGACTTTTGCTCAAAATGTCTTCGGAAATGAGCTCCGTAAATGATAGTAACTCCTCCTGAATCACTCTGTATATATACTTATATATAAATATAAATATAAATATAAATATATATATATATATATATATATATATATATATATATATATATAAAACACGTACAACCGTAACAATAAATTACATTGTTACACTTACATGATATCAGCAGCAGTAAATAGCAGCAATGGGTAACAACGGACATCGTTGCAAAATATATTTACGTCACTGCAGGTCAGGCTTTCAATGCTAACTGGAAGGACAATGCATTTCCTGTAAACATATCGATCAATATTAATGCAAAAGAGAGAATAAGAAATGGTGCATTGTTTAGAAGAGTGGACTTTTTTCAGTGTTGTTACTGAATACGGAATTCACATCACCTTTTTTTTTTTCAGACGAACAAAAAATGGGACAAGAAAGGTACTCTATAGTCCGAATCAGCTTACTTAATAGCCCAAGGGTGAAACCTAACCATTTCCCCCCTATTACTGTATAATATGCTAGTGGATTATAGTGATTTTCTAGATGTCAGGTTGAATTTTCTTTTACCAACTCTGTTTTGAATTTCGTGTACTGACAAATACGAAAACTGGCAATTATTTTCTAATTGTTATGTTGGCAGCAATAATTTTGGTTTGCAGTAAAGGAAAGTGATTAAATGGAAGTAACTACGAGGGGGATTCAGGAAATAACGACCGTTTTGTTGTAATAATTAAAAATATATATATATTTATTTGAAAAAACAAAGTCTGTTACATAACTGAAGCTTCCTTTACTTCTCTACATAATCACTACCTACATTTAAACATTTGTCGTATCTGTTCACTAGCTTTAGAATTCCCGTGTTATACTCCTCTGCCGCCAGTTCATTAAGCCAGGTGTTCACTGTCTTCTCCAACTCTTCATCACTTCCAAAACGCTTACCACCCAGAAAGTCTTTCAGCTTAGTGAAAAGGTGAAAATCGCTAGGAGCAAGGTCTGGACTATAGGGCGGATGATCAAAGATTTCCCAACCGAATTGATCCAGCAATTCTCGAGTTGAAGCAGCAGTGTGCGGGCGGGCGTTGTCGTGAAGGAGCACAACTCCTCTCGAAAGCATTCCTCGCCTCTTGTTTTGGATGGCTCGCCGTAGTTTTCGTAAAGTCTCACAATAACGATTTGCATTGGTCGTAGTGCCTTTTGGCATGAAATCCAGCAAAAGAACATCTTTGCGATCCCAAAAGACAGTAGCCATGACTTTTTGTGTTGAGAGAGCCTGTTTGAATTTTCTCGGTTTCTTGGGTGATGAGGGATGATGCCATTGACGTGATTGGCGCTTGGTCTCTGGGGTGTTGTGAGACACCCAGGTCTCATCACCAGTCACAATTTGATCAAGAAAGGCGTCTCCATCTGTGTGGTATCGCATCAAGAATGTCAATGCTGAGGCCATTCTCTGTGTTTTGTGTTGGTTACTCAGTTGCCGTGGAAGCCATCGTGCACAGATTTTGTGGTAGCCAAGATGTTGCCACACAATTTCACCAAGCAAAGAGCGAGAAATGTCAGGAAAGGCAATATGCAATTCGTCGAGTGATGTGCGCCTGTCTTGCAAGATTCTGTCGTTCACTTTAGTCTTCAGGTCTTCTGTGATGAGTGATGGGCGTCCGGGTCGAGTTTCATCGTGGACATTTGTTCACCCATTGTTGAACATTTCGCACCATTTTCTCACATTTCTTTCATTCATTACAGTATCACCATACACTTCTTTCAATTGCCGGTAAATTTCTGCAGGTTTCAAATGTCGGGCATTCAAAAATTGAATCACACTCCTCACCTCACAGTCGGCGGGATTATCAATCACGTCGTTCATTTTGAAGTAACACAAAATGTACAATGGCGACTTGTTGCAACCAGTACTCACAACATTATGAGAACACATGTTAAGGAAGCCAGTTGACCTTCAAACAAGGAAGGGGAGTCAGCTGCGCGGCGGGTATGCGCGAACGGTCGTTATTTCCTGAATCCCCCTCGTAAGTTGTGAAATTTGAACGTAATTAATAATTAATTAATAATACCGGTATTAATATTAATATCAATACATAATTCAGTTGTGTTGCGTTATGATTCCAATTCAACACTGTTTTCAGATACGTGTAATTAAATAAGATATAGCTTATAGATCTACTTGGTATTAAACATATGAGTCCATGAGGAAATGCTAATTTTATTCACACTTATCACAGAACTGTTGAGGACCTCTTTGGTAATTCCTACCTCATCAGCAACAGCGGAACGTTGAACCATGTATAAGGGGCAATCAACAAGTTTCCGGACTGTCGTCAACAGGTAACACAGGACATGGGAAATGGAGAATTTATCTAGAACCTTAGAAACGCCTGAAATCTATACTAAATGCATCGTTTCAAAGGCAGAGAAGAAGACTAACCATAAAGTATTATGGAGATATTCCAGGAAAAATTGTACTAGATTCTTGACATATTTACACAAAATCACGTGTAGAAGCTCAGTTCTTAAAGACAATCTGAATATGTTAGACTGACTCAACACGCAAGGATGGAAGCAATGATTTTCAATGACACGCACATGTATTTATTTATTTAATGTTATTTTACGACGCTGTTTCAACTTCTAGGTTATTTAGCGTCTGGATGATATGATAGTTATAATGCCGGTGAAATGAGTCCGGGGTTTCCAGCACCGAAAGTTACCCAGCATTTGCTCGTATTGGGTTGAGGAAAACCCCGGAAAAAACCCCAACCAGGTAACTTGCCCCGGCCACCTGGTTTCGCGGCCAGACGCGCTGACCGTTACTCCACAGGTGTGAACAAGCGCATGTATGTTTAAATACAAGTGCAGTTCGGAAATACATTGATTGCAACTCTTATGTGTGGTAAAGTTTATAACTAATGAATATCGACCTACAATCTTCGGAAAGTTGTAAACACATAGGCCTTTGTATGTTGTATATTAATACCACATTTTCAGTTGAAATACAGTGTAGCACCACATTGATTTAAATGCTAAAATTTATATTTTGTTATATTAGCCTCCTTAATTATTACACAAGAAAATGTCATTAAAGTCTTTTGCAGATAAAACAATTCTACATCCAGTCATACCATTAAAACAATTTTTGGCTGGGGATAAAAAAAAATACAAAATACTTCCGCCACAGTAACTGCACTAATTTTTAATGCATGCTAATCATAGTTGGCCATGGATTAGTAAAAACAATTTTTTTGTTGTTGTTGGTAACTCTATAGCATCTATTAGATGCTTTATGGTTATGCTAACAGATCTCCATCTGTTACTTGTCAACAATGTGACGCTGAAACGTGTGTTCAGATTACTGCCCAGCGACAGTCCTGATGTATTTTATATTTTTGATGATTGGTTAATTAATATTAACCCGGCACACTAACATTCATACAAATTTCCAGACTCTAGACACCCAGGTAATTTTTCTTCTTCAAGAAAAATTCACTGAGAGCCGAACCCGGGACCTCCAGATCTGTAAGCCAGCATGCTAACCAACAGACCACGGAAACAGTCTGAAAACAATTGAGTGCAAAGATATTGTTGTGTATGGTTCATTTGTTAATCTGTAAAAAATGAATTCACATTCATGTCAAATTCATTTGTTTCTCTTTTAAATTCTATCATAACTGGTTGATTCCCTTGGATCCTAGACTATTTTGTTTTAAACTCTTAATATCAGTTATCCATGACCTACTGTAATTAAATTTTCATTAAAGATGGTTATAATTACTTTTTAATTTTAATTAATTCCAAACACACTCATAATCAAAATATTAATTTAATAAAACAAATGGGCACAGACTTTTTTTCTCTACAAAAAACTTTAATGACATTTTCTTCTGTAATAATATTATTAGGGGAGCTAATATAACAAAATATAAATTTAAGCATTGAAATTCCTATGGTGCGTGTTCCAAGCCTCCACCCGGCTATAAGTAGCCTATCTGTAAGCCAAAAACATTCTTAAAATAACAAATAGAAGTAATAAAAAGTAAATTGCATTTATTAATAACAATAATATTGTATCATCCCTTGCTGACTTTCTTTTGTTCACTAAATTTATAGTTTTAAGCTAGTTGATAGTGTAACATACTTCATCCTATTCATCACAGGTATGGTAAGACTTGAAAATTCCACACGAGAAAATTCTTACCTCCCAAACAAATTACGTTATTGCGCCATTGAGTGGAGGGCTCACATTCTTAGTCATAACATGGCCAACATTGAACAAATTTATATAAATGCACGTTTAACATGAGTTTAATATAAGATTTGTTCCAGCAAGGTTCAGAATCGATTCTGAACTGCTGCTTATGCCCAGTAGCTCAATGTGTGTTCCAACAAGACTAGAACTGATTCCGAACCGATGCTGAACTCCCAGTTCCCTGTTCCAACGTGCTTTAGAACTTGTTCGCTACGAGTGAAATTGGTTCTCGATTAAGAACAGAAATTGGGAATTCTGAACTGTTGACGCATGTGCAGATGGTTTAATAAATGCTTCGAGACTGAGCAGGTTAAAAAAGTCGACCTTGAGTGATTTGGAAGGTGATAGTGATATACTTTATGACTAATTAAGTTCGGAATATGAATATAATTTTAATATGAGAAGAAACTCCGAAGGCCGTGAAAGAACAGTAGGCCTACAAGAAATGTTCCAACAACGTAAAATCCCGAACTAGTTCTGGCACCGTACACAACTGGCGCATACGTCGAAAGAAGAGTTCGGTGTTAGTTCGGAACGCGTTCTGAATAGGGATATCCTGAACTAGCACCCACAGATAGCGCACGTGTACTTTGAGGGATGCGCTTTGCGTGTGCATTTGTTTTCCGGTATATAAACATTGAGGATTTACGTAGTGTATTAGTACATTAAATACTCTTAAAAACAACTCAAAATGCCAAATTTTTGTTGTGTTCCTATGTTTAAAAACCAGGGAAAGCCTTTTGTCGTCATTCAGGTCCCGAAATATTCTGAATATCTATATACTCGTATATAATTTGAACTGGTAATAGAAATTACGGGAAAACGGCTGAACGGATTTTAATAAATGGCCCCTCATTTTGAAGTTTGGAACCCAAAGTTTTTCGGAAAAGTAGTAGTTTTCAGTGAAATGTCAATTTTCCTATTTTCCAAAATCCATCTGTTGTCAGTTTTGAGAACTAACTTTATTGAATCACGGCCGACTTGATTGAATTTCAGAACAAAACAAAACACACACTACAATAAACAATAGGCTATTACACGAAGGCCGTGACCTGCAGGATTGTCGACATATTTAGAGCTCAATTCAATTTGTTATTAAAAACTGATTCTGCAGTGTATAATATTCTGAGTACAGCTGTGTATTGGATATTCAAATCTACGAAACTTCAGGTGGTTTTATGACATTATTACCATTATAAATTAAATATTATTATAGTTAATATCATGATGCGTCAATTTTTCATTAATTGTACATAATATTGATGCTATATTGATGACATGAAAGTGAAACGTTTTGAGGTTATGTAAGTAAATGTAGAGAATATCTTAATTTAGATCTAAAATTCTATAATTTACTGAGTGGCTGCTATATATAACTACAAAACTTTAGTAAGATAATAATATTGTTATTAAAATCAAATATTTTTATACTTATTAACCCAGTGGGGTTGGGTCTTTTTCATATACAGTACTTAATGGCGGTGTAGTGTAGATATTGATATGTGTCATTGTCTTCAGTATTGGCTCGAGAGAGCGCAAAATTACAGTTCCTAAGGAAATATAAAAAGGTATTACTTACTGATAAAATAAGAGGCCTAGAAAATTTTGTAGTCTCCAGATCATTTCAGCAAGATCTCTTAGTAGGATAAAATGATTTTACTCTCTACATTTCAAGTTCTACATGCAGCAGCTATACGAAAATGCTATTGTTCGAAAGCTTAGCAAACCTGACATTTTTTTAACTTTTGCCTACAATCCACAATGACCTGAAATAGCTACTGCTATCGTCCTGACATTGATACTTGCGTTTTCGCGTTGAAACTCAAGAACTGAAGATGGATAGGTTCAAGAGAAAGTATTTGGCCTAAAAAAATCCATTCAGAGGGAATATGTTTCATTATTATGGAAGCAAATATCTATCAAAAAGACAAGTATTCTTCATTGAAAATAAATCTGAAAAATTTTTATTTGAACGTCTAACGAACTTAGTTTGCAGCAGCATTTGCTGCACAAGCCACTAGTATGCTCTAAACCTTAAAACATGTAACTAATTAAATAGCGCCACGAAAGTGCTAGCTATTAAACAAACATAACTACTTCAAGTGAGGAATTGCTGGCTACAGTTTCATTTTGGAAGAGGGAAAAGAAAGATTAATAAAAGCATATGCAACCTCGACAGCAAGCTATGTTAGCTTAGATTATATTCAGTGCTTTTAGAAGTCTCCGAAGTTTACGCCAGCATTTTACGCCTGCAGTAAACTCTCTATTAACTGGGATGTTTATTATCCAGGACGATCCATAGTGAAATCCATTTCGTGAATAATGTTTTAATGTGCTGTAGACTAATTATTAAAACCATGTTTTTACTTAAAATTTTCAAAATCATCCTACATAGTATTGAAAACTGTATGTTCTTAACCTACAAAACACAGGAATAATCGTGATACTATTGCGATCATATTATATCACTAGCCGTACCCGTGCGCTCCGCTGCACCCGTTAGAAATAAATATAAAGTAATTACATAATTAAAATAGGACGTTTGATCCAGGGAACATTCGTGTTTGATAGAAGGATAAATCGTTTAATATGTTACTTAATTTAAATTGCATTCAAATAATCAAAATGCGATCATTTTGGTCCAGAGACACTCATTTGGTGCAATGACAATTCCTTTAACATGTTTCTAAATTTTTATTACATGCAACCATAGTTTAATGAAGATTGACATCATTTAGATTTAATGTGTATATTTTATTTTACTTGTTATAGGTTTCCCTTGAATTTTGGTAATAACTTAATTTTAACCCTTGTTTTCTACGTATTCAGTAAATGGCGCTTGGCCCACTATGGTTGTGAACCCTTCAAATAACTTAAATTATATAATATAATATTACATATTATATATTATATTATGTTATGTTATATTATATTATATTATATCAGAAGTTACTGTAATAACATTATAGCATTATGTCCATCTAGAGAAACTGCACTTTCCAATGGTGAAATAATAATTAATTATACAAATCGGTTAATTTAGCTTCCGATATTACTTCATACAAACACAGAAACATTCTCTGTAGGCTATCTTTCATAGCTTTCGATTGTTGCTGTCCAAGGCCCCTTATAGATGAAGTCATTTGTTTTTTAATTCATTACACGGCCTTAGATGGCAGTTATTTTAATTTTAAAACTCATTTATCTCATTAATAATCAGTCCTATCAAAATTTTTCAAGGAATAAAACGTATCGCAAATTATTTTTAAAGAAACTTTTGTTATGCAACATTTTTCATGAAAATCAATAATAAGCGAGATATTTCTATTTATTTAATTCAGGCCCCCTTATAACCCCCTTTTAAATATTGTATTTTGAATGCCATATAGCCTAAAATCTAAGTTACAACGAACTTAATATATATTCCAATTTTGATCGGAATCCGTCAGCCATTATCGCGTGAAAAGGTAACAAACGTACAGACAGACAGACAGACAGACAGACAGACAGACAGACAGACAGACAGACAGACAGACAGACAGACAGAGACATACAAACAAAAATTTGAAAAAAGCGATTTTCGGTTTCAGGGTGCTTAATTATATATGTTAGGACCAATTATTTTTGAAAATCGAAAATTACCAGAAACATTTCGGCTACAGATTTATTATTAGTATAGATACTAGGTTATACAAAATAATTATAAATATAATTTGACACGCACAGAAAACCAACAAGCGGGAGAACGTAATCAACTGTAGCATATGACATATGACAACATGTTGTGCCGCATGGAACGCTCCTGCCATCTAACGGTAAAACTTCGCATAAGATATCCCTATTGCTTGCTGGAACAAACCTATAGCAATTCCTTTGTTTTTTTAGAGCTTTGAACATGTGTTTATGTTAGGCAATTGTCAAGATGGCCATGACTAGATCATGATAATCATGTGACTACCATTCGCGCCATAGCCTGTCTTTTTCGTTAGCCACGGTGGAGGGTTGACTTCGTAGAGCCGATTCGATGTTGGCACACATTCATTTACTACAGTCAGTGTAATGTATGTATCTGCTTGTTTTTCCTCGACCTTGTGCCTTGAAACTTTCAGTGCTGATATGATAACGTTGGAGTTAAAGATTAATTATACCTCTAGACCTGTCGCAACGTCATTAGAGTGTGTCAAAAGTAAAACCAATCGGTCTGAGTTAACTGTTTTTTTTTACAGATAGTAGCAGATCGCACTATATATGAAGCAATCTACTGCACAATATATTACATAGATGATGAAAAGAAGTTGCTCTTTTTTTCTGAAATTGCATTACCTATTACTGGTAGTGTAAAGTTACACAACACAGAACTGCACGCATTGTATTCTTCACCTGACATAATTAGGAACATTAAATCCAGACGTTTGAGATGGGCAGGGCATGTAGCACGTATGGGTGAATTCAGGAATGCATATAGAGTGTTAGTTGGAAGATTTTAGTGAAAAAGACCTTTGGAGAAGCTCAGACGTAGATGGGAGGATAATATTAAAATGGATTTAAGGGAGGTGGGATATTATGGTAGGGAGTGGATTAATCTTGCTCAGAATAGGGACCAATGGCGGGCTTATGTGAGGGCGGCAATGAACCTTCGGATTCTTTAAAAGCCATTTGTAAGTAATAAGCTGTAGTAACATATCGTAATAGTAGTAGAAAGTAAAAGTAACAGTAGCAGCAGTGTTAGTAGTAGTAGTAGTAGTAGTAGTAGTGGTGGTGGTAGTAGTAGTAGTAGTAGTAGTAGTAGTAGTAGTGGTGGTAGTAGTAGTAGTAGTAGTGGTGGTAGTAGTAGTAGTAGTAGTAGTAGTAGTGGCAGTGGTGGTAGTAGTAGTAGCAGTAGTAGCAGTGGTGGTAGTAGTAGTAGTAGTGCAGTAGTGGTGGTGGTAGTAGTAGTAGCAGTAGTAGTGGTGGTAGTAGTAGTAGTAGTAGTAGTAGTAGTGGTGGTGGTAGTAGTAGTAGTAGTAGTGGTGGTAGTAGTAGTAGTAGTGGTGGTGGTGGTAGTAGTAGTAGTAGTAGTAGTGGTAGTAGTAGTAGCAGTGGTGGTAGTAGTAGTAGTAGTGGTGGGTGGTAGTAGTAGTAGCAGTAGTAGCAGCAGTGGTGGTAGTAGTAGCAGTAGTAGTAGTAGTGCAGTGGTGGTAGTAGTAGTAGCAGTAGCAGTAGTGGTGGCAGTAGTAGTAGCAGTAGTAGCAGCAGTGGTGGTAGTAGCAGCAGCAGCAGCAGTAGCAGCAGTGGTGGCAGTAGTAGTAGCAGCAGCAGCAGTAGGTGGTGCAGTAGTAGTAGTAGTGGTGGTGGTGGTAGTAGTAGTAGTAGTAGTGGTGTGGTAGTAGTAGTAGTAGTAGTAGTAGTGGCGGTGGTGGTAGCAGCAGTAGTAGTAGTAGCAGTGGTGGTAGCAGTAGTAGTAGTAGTAGTAGTAGTAGTAGTGGTAGCAGTAGCAGTGGTAGTAGTGGTGTGCAGCAGCAGCAGCAGCAGTAGTAGTAGCAGTGGTAGTAGTAGTAGTAGTAGTAGTGGCAGCAGTGGTAGTAGTGTAGTAGGTGGTAGTAGTAGTAGTGGTAGTAGCAGCAGCAGTAGCAGGTGGTGGTGGTAGTAGTAGCAGTAGTGGTGTGGCAGTAGTAGTAGTAGTGGTGGTGTAGTAGTAGTAGTAGTAGTAGTGGTAGTAGTAGTAGTAGTGGTGGTAGTAGTAGCAGTAGCAGTGTGGTGGTAGTAGTAGTAGTAGTAGTAGTAGTGGTGGCAGTAGTAGTAGTAGTAGTAGTAGTGGTGGTGGTAGTAGTAGGTAGTGGTGGTGGTGGTGGTAGTAGTAGTAGTGGTGGTGGTAGTAGTAGCAGTAGTAGTAGTAGTAGTGGTGGTGGTAGTAGTAGTAGTAGTAGTAGTGGTGGTAGCAGCAGTAGTAGTAGCAGCAGTGGTGGTAGTAGTAGTAGTAGCAGCAGCAGTAGTAGTGGTAGTAGTAGTAGTAGTAGTAGTAGTAGTAGTAGTGGTGGTAGTAGTAGTAGTAGTAGTAGTAGTGGTAGTAGTAGTAGTAGTAGTAGTAGTAGTAGCAATGATATTCGTTACAATTTCAAACATCTGATTGATGTCATATTGATGTGTGAATCATTTCGATTATCAATTGCATTGTTGTCTGAAGACTAGGCCTCATGGAATGAGGAAGTAGTTAACGAGAAGGCTCTGCTTTATTAAATTTATAAGTGGGGAGTATGAAGACAGAAATGAAAAGAAATAAGAAACTTTTATTTCAAATCGCAAACATCCTTGCAATCCCAACCATGCTCACAATAACAATCACAAAGAACATAAAATTGTTTCACGCAATTATAGGGATTCGATGAACTCTCTGTCACATTTTATACATTTTAGAGTATGAAATGTATTCTGCTTCAACGATCTTACTCCATCTTGTTAGTCCATGAACAGAGTTCATCTATTTCATGTAGGTTACCTCTATTGAATGGTAGTGCACGGAAATAAACTATAAACAAGAATTTGATTGGCAATGCGATAGAGAACTGAAATGTGTAGAACTTGTTAGAAAGTACCTGTCACCTACATGACACGGATTTTGGTTGTGGGTTAGACCACTATTGCTGGACACTGCTGCACTTGATAGGAACACGAACTTCAAGCAAAACAAACACACTTGAAAAGCTACATCCGGACAACTGCTTTCCATTTTGCTTGTCACTGGATTCAGCTCACTAGAAGTGGAGTTCTGTCCTGAATTTACAATTGCACAAACAAATATCAAGAAAAAGTTATTTCTAATTTCTTAAAGTTTTTTTTTTAAATAAATATTTATGGGTCATCTTCAGAAATGGTCGTTGTTGGTCTTGGCGCCACTTGTTTTGTTTCCTGTGAGGGTGTGTTCCTGTGGTATAGTGTAGAGTCAAAGAGTATATGTGTTTTGAAGTTGAGTTGTGTGTTGAGAATTTCGTTGGAGTGTGTTTTTGTGTGTCTGTATATTTCATATTGTTCTACTGTGTTAGTTTCTGGCGTTTTTTGGTTGGATGTGCAGTATTTCCATGTCTGTGTTGATATCTCTGTGGGTGTAGTTAGCATTTGTTATGTGTTCTGCATATGTGGAGGTATTTTGTAATTTTGTTATGGCTGTGATGTGTTCTTTGTAACCTGTTTGAAACGATCTACCTGTTTGTCCTATGTAGAAGTTGTTGCAGGTGTTACATTTGAGTTTGTATACGCCTGTGTGGTTGTATTTGTTTGTTTGTGTTGTTTGTGTGTTGAGATGTTTTTGTAGAGTGTTATTTGTTCTGTATGGGATGTTGTAATTTAATTTCTTGATTGAGGTTGCAATTTTGTGTGTGTTTTTTGTTTTCGTATGTTAGTGTGATGTATTTTTGTGTTCTTGTGTTTGTGATGTATATAATTTAAAAATTGCTTGTGACAACAATGTTTAACGGAAAACTGTGTAACGTCTTGAGAGATTTCAACCCACAGAAATTTAAACTACATTCTAGTGAATATTAGGATTAGATATTTGCTTAGGCTATAATATAGCATACATTTCATGAAACTTATTAATAAAAATATAAGATTGTATTTTAGTATTTTAATTAAAACTCACTGCATTTCATTCATTCATGTGTATAACTTATAAAACTTTGTACAGATTTGCTGAATATATAGATTTGTTAAATTGTATTAATTTCATAATTGACACGTAAGACTAATTCAATAGAAAACTTCATTAATCTATATCATATAATAATAATAATAATAATAATAATAATAAATAATAATAATAATAATTATTATTATTATTATTATTATTATTATTATATTATTATTATTAGCCTACTATTATGTATTTATAACCCTAACATACCTATCTCAGGTAAAATAGGGTTCTCTGTAAAATTGGAGTATAATAAATAAATAAAGTTAATCCATAGCGCTAACATCCCAAGAAGGACCAAGACTGATTAGCGGGAAAGTTGTATGATGGTGTCATTATAATAGGAATGAACAAAAGAACAGCTTGTGGATTTGGCACCGCCAATTTCAGCTAACACTAAGAACTCACACACTCTGTTACTAAGTATTGCCACCACAAATAGATGTACTCTTGGTAAATTATTGAATTCCGCCTTCCTGAATCCTTAATTAAAAGTCGCTTTGATTTCGGACAAAAAAAAAAACACAGCTGCTTTTAAGGGCCCCAAACACGCAACGATTTAACTGGAGGTAAGTCTGAATTGGATAATTGTCCATACATGCTCAGACTTACCTCCTAGACTCATAGTTCATCAAGAAGCCGTAAGACTTTAACAGTCAATTATATCCCAGAGTCCGTGGATACCCAGAGTAACACAATCGGCCGCCATTGTTATTCCATTTCAACACGCTTGGGAAATGAACATTCAGGGGCGATTTCTCCGGGCATGCTATGCTTGCTGCGCAAGCCCAATATTTTCGTAGAATGTGTATTTCTCAAAATGGGATTACGTACATTAAAATTTCTTTTGATTTTTGTAATAATGTCTAGGCATAATACCATCCGCAGGTTGCACACCGCAAGATCGCAACGCTTGCTCGTTTCTCGGAGCTACAGGAAAGACGTAGAAACAGCGAGAATATGATGCGCGCGCAGGTGCCTTCCTCCTAATCCGTCCCAGTCGCACATGCTTCAGTTATATGCTGTATGAAGCTCTGGTCCAAGAGCTACACCGATTATTTAACGCTACAGAGATGGCAGCAGTGTTGCCAATTCAGCGGTTTTCCCGCTAGATCTAGCGTTTTTCGGCGTTAGTTTAGCGGGTAAAATTTATGAAACTTGTATTGCTGATCTAGGGATTTAACGGGTATTTTTAGCACTCACAGCGGCAAAATAATATAATTTTACATTGACAATATAGCAATTTAGCGGTTTCTGAAAGGCTTCACAACGGATGTTTAAGAATCGAGTTGGCAACACTGATTGGCAGCAGTTTTTACCAGTGAATGTGCTGTGATTTGCGATTGTAATGTAATTTTATGAGCGGAATGCATATGTTAGCTGCTGCATGTATTATTAGTTCTTAAACGTTAATTTGAAGTGTTGCAATGAGTTCGGAAATGTGTGTTATTGAAACTTCATTATTAAATCCATTTTCCCGGAGGACTATTCAAGTGAAGACCGACATTATAAAAAATGGCAGACCATGTCCAGGGCTCCCAGATTTAAAAGGACAGCATAAGGAGAAAAATAGAGAATATGTGCGCTCGTTCAGTGCATCTCAATACAACAATACGCATTGGTTGGCAGGGTCGAAAAAACTGAATAAACTGTTTTGTTGGCCGTGTTTGTTATTTTCTACAGATAACGGTGTATGGTGTAAAAGTGGCTTTGACAATTTAAATACTTTAACATTGTCTATTACAAGACACGAAAATCTGCAAACCAGATGAATTATATCCTCCCATCTTCCCCCATCAATAAAAGAGCAAGCCTAACTTTCGTGACCAGCATTCGCCCCTGTGAACATTTAAAGTAAAACTCAATTTAGGCCAATGTCCGTGTCCCTTAAAATTAAGAATATATGACTATGATTTAGGCTACATAAGCTACACTCATTCCCTGTACAACTGTATACGTCAAATAGCCCGCGCTGGAATAACAATGGCTGATTTGTCGACATTTCCGACGCAGAGGACTGCGGTACTCTGAATATCCACGGAGAACTCTGCTATATCCCATAAAGAAAAGCAATCATTCGAGAAATGCTATTCCTCCATGGTTCTGCTTTCATTTGTTCGCGATTCCTTGGCGTCATTCTGAACTAGCAAATCTGTAGTTTCTTTGTTGTAATTTATAATTGAACATAGATCATACACAAACAGCGTGTTATTGGAATATATTTTTGATTTTCCATAAGCACGGAAAATATTAATTTATATAAATTCATGAGAATAGTTCCTTAAATCTGAACTTTCATAGTTTACCCCCATTTCGCTACAGAGAAGTACGAAATGTAACAATGAAATCACAGTCTACTATATACAGTCACGAAGCTTAGGTTTTGAGGGTGCTAGAAACAATAGACTGTGACGGTACTATTTTGCATTGCCTGTAATGAGGCGATATTAGCGATCCTGGTGGTGCGCAACTATCTAATGTTTGCATATTTACTACGTATTGAGCTTCGCGACTGTATATACTAGACTGTGATGAAATCTCGACCAGATGCTTGCAGTAACTTTTGTTTCTATGTTTACTTTTTCTGTCACTTAATTTGGAGAGCGCAACAGTCGGAAAATTTCAAGCAGTCGCAGAAATCTGGAGACTTGTCTCAAGACCAAAAGTCTTGATACTTTTCGCCCATACACGAGGTGATTTGTCTGCGAATTTAGGTATGGACAGACTTAGCTCCAGGTAAGTTTTTGCGTGTATGGGGCCCCTTTAAACGTAGAACTACTATGTGCTATTAAAAGTAACGAACTATGTTCTGTTCTCCATTTAATTGCTCTATTGTAAACAATAAAAATAAAAGAATAACTACAAAAATCTGAATAACAGAAACATCTGAAAACCACTTCATGTCAAAGCCACCTATATTATTTACAACAGTTCTATTTCCACTACACACTAAACAGAATTTCCACTCTAGCGCACAGCTTTTAACAAGGCTCTGTACACTCGTTTCGTTCCACTTCCAACTTATGTAGTCTTTAGTAATCCTTGTACCCTCGGCCACCCTCTTAAGGTAAGCGTTCACTACATCGTATCGCACTCCTCGTACGAATCGCACGCAACGGATATTTTAAGTGCAGTGCGTTCACTGTAACGGCTCCACCTCATCGCCTCATCGGATTCCCCTATCAGCTGTTTAGAACATGACGTCGTACGATATTGACATTGCTGAAAGCAGAGGAGTTGAGGTTAGGTCTATTAATTATGACTGTTAACGAATAAGAATTTGTAATTGCTTCATGCGTCTTAATTGAAGAGGAAGAAACGAAAGAAATATTGGTTACATAATATATATGTAAGAAATGACTTGATTATTGTAATGCGAACGCCTCAAATTACATAATTCTTCGCAATTTTCTACAAGCGAAATAAGTTTTCCGTCTGCCATTTTGGCGCGACACTGAACATGGCACAACATAATAGTAACAGTTGACCAATTAAAATTGATTTATTAAAGAAGGCCATGATCGCATGCATCGGAAAAGTTGCTCATCCGAGAAACGTGGACGGATTTGCCGAGAGGCGATGCGTGCGATACGATGTAGTGGACGCGGTTACATAACAATTACAGCAAAGTTAGTCCTTTTCCGATCCGTGCGATTCGTCCGATGAGTGCGATACGATGTAGTGAACGCTTACCTTTACTGTATTTCGCTGGTCGCGATGGTATTTTGCTTGAAATTTCTTGGGATTTTTAAAATTTTCAATACCACTCTCACAAACTGGCTCTCGTATTTAACTCGCAAATAAATGGTATTTTTATCCACTGATAGCGTTGTCTTTAAGCTACTGAACGAGGTACTAATCGCTTCAGTATTTCAAGTCATGCTGAAGAAATCAGCCCTGGCTCATACCGCTGCACTGCGCCGATGTCACTAAAAACGGCCATTTTCGCTGCGCTTCTCCTCTCCCCTCACGCTTCTGATACAACCGGTTTACATATTGTTAAGAAGCGATATCTGTCGTCTATTCAACCGTGAACAAATAATTAACGTAACTTTTACAATTTCCGTGAAGTAAGCGTTTCAAATTTCGCTTTTTTTTTTAACTTTTGTACGAAACTTCGTACGTATCCACTCATCCACACTAGGAATGGACGTAGTTCTACGAAAAAAAAGAACAACGGAATGGAATGGAGCCAATGATACAATCAGACAGCGGCTATATCCTGAACCACGGCCAACTACAATCTGGGTTGTGGTTGGCCGTGCCCGTTTCCGGATGTCTCACGAAAAGAAATAAAATACATTATTATTTACAACGTAGAATTATTTTTAAGTGTAAGTCGCAGAATGTATTTTATAAAATTATATACACAGAATGAACCCGTAAGTAATGTCATCAATTTCAGGAGGTTATTCTTTGAGATATTTCAAACAAAAGAGTTTACTACAATTTTGTTCGTTTTTGCTTTCTTTTCGAGGTCAAAATTGTTTTATATGAAATTGTTCATAACATGTTTTGAGAAAGCCATTGATTGAATTCCCAATATGCTTAGTAAATTTAAGAGAGCAGTGTATTATGAGAACATTGATAATAAATGATTGAAACAATTTTTTTTTTTGTCCTTTAAACATGCAGAAATTTGATCCGAATGAATGTAATTTTTCGTTCTGCAAAGAAATTTTACAATGTTACATTTGTTCGGATGAAATTTCTGCACATTTAAAAGACGGACTGCCTCCGTGGGGTGTTGGCCAGCACGCTGGCTTCCAGATCTGGAGGTCCCGGGTTCGATTCCCGAGCTTGGCTCTCGGTGAATTTTTCTTGAAGAAGAAAAATTATTTATTTGTATGAACGTGAGTGTGATTGTGAGTGTGCCGGACAGGTCTGTCGCTGGAGTGGGCAGTAGCCTGAACACACGTTTCAGCGTCACATTGTTGACAAGCAACTCTATCTGTTAGTAGAACCATAAAGCACTAACAGATGCTATAGAGTTACCAATAACGAAAAAAAAAGGACAAAACTAAAATTGTTCCAATCATTTATTAACATACCACACTGCTCCCTTAAATTTACTAAGCATATTGGGAATTAAATCAAAGGCTTTCCCAAAACACGCTATGAAATGTTTCATATCTTCGTCGTTCCTGCAATAACTCCTATGTGCAAAATATGAAATTTTTCAGTGGGAAGAGAAAACACATTTATTCTTCTATGGCAGTAGTGCATGGGAGATTGTGAATTATTACATTTTCGAAAGAAAGAAATGTAATTACATATAGGAGATTTTATTTGCTGTATCACTAAATAAGTTATTTAATAGAACAAAAATATGAAAATCGATAAATATGTCACATAGGAGTTATTGCCGGAACAACGACGATATGAAACCATTTTTATCTCGAAAAGGTATAAAAATGAGCGAAATTGTATTAAACTTTTTGTCCGAAATATCTCAAAGAATGACCCCCTGAAATTAATGATATTACTTACGATTCATCCTGTTTGTATTATATGAAATCTGGAGAAGTTAGGAAAAACTAGTTCGATACGTGGTATGCATAAAGTTGAAGTAAACGCTTTTGTTACCATTTTTGTAGTAAAATCTATGATTTTTATGCATGAAGACCCGTAGTAAGTAATTCAATCCGCAGTAGAAGGCCATGCTTAGATCTTACTACCAGTAGTGCTATAAACTATGTTTCAAATGTATAAAATTGAAGTGCATATTTCTAGTCCTTAGTATAAATTATGCGTACTAAAAACAATCGTAGAATGTTAATTTCGGATCTTCGCCAGCTTAGTAAAACATTTCTAGAGCTCAGAATGGCTACTTTTATGGGCACTAGTGCTACAAAGACGTACAAAAGTTACGAGGGAACTATACGAATAGTCTTTATTAAACACAAAATATGTGTACAACTAGAAAGTCTTTCAGATTTAACAAGCGGAATGTGGAATGGTTAAGCAATTGCTTCATAGGTAGTAATGAAGAAAGGTGAGGTGGAATAGACACTGGGGATTCTGGATCTAATACTGAATTTGGTCTTTCCAGGATTCGAAAAGGTTCAACTCTGGATAAAAGTTTCTTGAATTACTCACGATATGAACTGAGCTAAAACAGCTTGGCAACATCGATGCAATTTTCCGACTGCTGTTGCTACGTTAAGGCCCATTCACAATGAAAATTAAACATAACCGTAACATAAACACAGAAGTTTGAGCCCAGGCTATCAAATGGGATCATTCACAATGATTCACATAAGCATTGACATAAACATTATCGTAAGACGTTAACATGAAAGTTTGCAAACTCCAAACTTTCATGCTTATGCTTACGTGATTTGCAAACAGAACACAATCGTGAAGCGCTGAAATATATGACAGAATATGAGGAAATGGCGTCGTTGTTATGTTTCCATGGTTACCAAGTATGTTTGCTGTTATGTTTATGTTTCCATCGTGAATGACGGTATGACCAGCGAATAGGGATTATGAAGAATGGACACTGAGCGAATTTTCCTGTGTTTTGTTTCTCTGTGCGCAGCGTTTAGTTCCACTTTCAAGCGCTAGAGGTTAGTGTAATCGAGCACACGCTAAGATAATAATTGAGAATATAATTAAGACACAGGATCCAAACATCGCCTACCTTATTGCATAATCCAGTAACGCTTTGCTTCAAATAAATTCAAGTTAACAGCTTTTCCTTATTTGTCAGTGACAAACTATTTGTAATAATAATATTTTATATTTCAGATATAATACATTATATTATAAAATAATATAATACATTAATATTTGTATATAATGTAATATAGGTATATGGTTTTACTTCTCGTAAGAGTTTTGTTTTTCCATTTCCAGCGCTATCAAATCATTACATATTTTAATTGTTGTTGGGGTCAACGTCTGAACTCTCATTATAAAGGAACTCCAGAGTCTAGACATTACAGTTAATGACGGATTTATTATTTTATGGATCCAATTCATTTTGAGTACATAATGTACCTAGATATATTAATTATATGTGTTACATTTCCGCTGTGTCGAGTGCTAGCTGGTGTGATGTCAGCGCCAACTCTAGGGAGAAAGCAGAATCTCACGCTTTAGCTGGCTTGAAGGTCATTGAAATCAGCCCGGCTACATCAAAGGTACCGACGCGAAGTGTCCATTCTTTATAATCCCTATTCGCTGGTATGACTTCTTGATTTTAGTGTAACGTTAAGTTAACGCTTACGTTATGTTTAATTTTCATTGTGAATGAGCCTTTAGACTGCTTATGTAAATATTCCAGTGCATGCCAAAGAATACTTCTGAAATGCTTTTTTCTTTCTTTTCTGATCGCTTAGGTTGTGACTTCCTGATCAGAACGGGATGATGCATTAGCATAACAAGGTTGATAAAATCCTAAGTTCTGCTCTATCTTCAAAGGACTCTATATCGTAACCTTTTGAACTACGAGTATCTTAACATAATGACGTAACAGTTTGAAGAACTGAATTTTCTTGTAGTCGCTATAGGATTCATATAAACGAAACAAAATAAATGTTCATACTCCGATCGTTTAATACAGTAAAGTTGAAAGTTTGGTTTGACTCTCAATGCAAGAAAATCACAAGCAATCCTAGTGGGACATCAACGTCTATTATGCAACATTACTCCTGCTCTTCCAGTCAAGTTAAACGACACAATAATCCCTTCTGCTTCCTGTGTTAAAAACCTTGGAGTTTACTTTGATACGCATTTAAACTGGAATAACCAAGTAACCCATATTACCAAAAAAGTGCTTTCCATACTACATTCCTTAAACAGCATTCGAAAATTCCTTCCGCTATCACTCAAAATACTAGTGGAAACACTAGTAATGCCCCACTTCGATTATTGTGATTTCCTACTGACTGACCTCAATGTCAACCAGTCGCAAAAATTACAACGTGTTCATAATTCTTGTGTTCGCTTCGTCTGCGATGTCCGTCGCGCTGACCACATTACCCCATCCTTCCAAACTCTAAACTGGCTACTGCTTAACGAACGTAGAAATTTTCATTCTCTTGTTCTCCTTTTCCAAGTCCTTCACACGTCTACACCTACCTACCTTGCCTCCCGTTTCAGTTAACTGTCATCATATCATAATCTCTTCACATGCACGCAAAATAGCCGCATACTAGCCATACCAACACATAAGACATCATCGTATTCATCATCATACACAATCTCGCTCTCACGCTTGTGGAATACCCTATCCAGTGACATCAGAGACTGTCGGAATTTAGTAGTGTTCAAAAGCAAGCTTGTTAAGCATTTTCTTAGTGCGTAGAGTAAGTTTAATTTTTACTTAATTAATAAAAAAATGTTTCTCTGTTCTTAACTTTTACAATAAACTGTCTAGCTTTTATTAATCAGTTAATCTTTTAGTACTTTGATTTTTATTTTATTTGTAAATTTAATATTAATTGTAATTATAATTGTAATTGTATTCTTAATATTGTAGTTGTAATCCCCTGGTAGAGGGGAAGAGAAGGCCTGATGACCTTATCTCTACCAGGTTAAATAAATAAATAAATAAATAAATAAATAAATAAATAAATAAATAAAAGCAAAAGGCAGTAACTATTCCAACTTTATGCATGCCACTCATGTGTCAAATAGTTTGGACTCTCGGTCAATGTGTCTACCAGTGGCGTAGCGTCAATGTAAGCTAAAAAGCTAAGCTTCCCCAATTAATAATAATTTCATAATAAACCTGCAGTTTATGGACAAAATTATTTATTAATTTTAATAGAATTTATATTTACGCGTTAAATATTGTGATGCGGCAGCTCAGGATGATTTGTGATGCAGCAGTAAACAAGAAGCCTGCACACACCAGCTTCCAAGCAGACCGGATTCTTTCACTCATTCTTCTGTGTAATCCACCCCGCAGATTTTCCATCCTTTTCTAACTAAACTACCCTGGTCGCAAGGCTCGCAGGAAGCTAGCTTTTACATTGAAAATAATGTAGTTTCCGAATTATCCCTTTCGTGAGTTGTGTTCAGTTAAAGTGTTAGTGTGCATTGTGGCTGATATAATAAATAATGAGCGAAATAACAGTTCCTGACGCCGATTTACTTGAATTCTTAGGACAATTCTATTATCAAGACTGACTTTCGAACAAAAGTGCGATTTAAAAAACAAATGACCGTGTCTATTTGTTAGAGATATGAAATCATATTTTACTACGTACCATTTGAGGTCATGCCTTATTGGTGTTACTTACGAGGTTCCAACCAATCTTCGACTGCTGACTTGACATTGACTATTATTTATTTTAAGACTATATTTTTGTAATACGTTTTCTCATATGTACAGGGACATCATTATTTTTACTTGCATTTTTATTGTACCTGCATTTCTGAATGTACTTCACTCTCACCCCTTCACTAATGTCCTTGCTCCCGTCAGACACACAAACTTACGGCCGCTGTTGCATTCAAAGTCTTCAAGCAGTGAAGTAAACACTGCAGTGTATAGTGTGTTTCATAAATATGATTGCGTTTTCTATAGAAGAAAGAACCTATATTAATAATATCGTACTAAAAAATTATATTCAAGAAACGATAAATTCAATTCAGAGAATATACTTCAAAATGTTTTTAATAATATGCGCACTGAATTGAAGCCTGCATTGTAATGAACGGCAACCATTTTCAGCAACTTGTTTAAAAATTCAGATTAGCGTTTTTTGAATTGAGGTGGCTAGAAGCAAAGGAATGCTAGTGACATTTGTAATAACATGAGTTTAGTGCATCCAGTGTAAGAAAAAGTATCTAAAATTTTAGTGGCAAAGGGATATTTTAATCGCATCACACATTAAAATTTAAATAAAAATTTCACCGATTTTACGAAAGCTTAAATATTTAAACCCCATTTTCTCAAAAGTAACTTAAGTGCAGTTACAGCCCTTTACTTATGACCCCCCCCCCTCAATTTAAATGCACTCTCTATATTGTATGATAACATCAATAATTAATATGCTAAATAAAGTAGACATTACATAACGAACATAGCCGCCTGAAAAGTTGAGTTTTTGAAAAAAAAAAAATGTTACTACTCTACTGTATTTTGATAAATTCCGCAAAAGTGATGATCAAACTGAAAATCGTAATATCGTATTTCCCTACAACATAAATGGATACACTACTTTTCTCTCCTCCTATACCTAGTAAAATGATTTGTTTACATATTGCACTAGTAACATCAAACTCCTGTAATGGAAGGGGGAAACAGTGTTTCCGAGTATTGCCAGGTTAATGTTAAAAATGTTGGTAAAAATAAAGTGATGTCCCTGTACAAGAAAAACAACTTGAGTTAGCTTCCCCTGCTCAAAATTTCATGCTAAGTCACTGGTATCTACCTCTGTACTCCATACAGGAGGACAAATCGCAAATAAATTACTTCTTCGACGTCCAGGTTACTGAAAAGTTCTGTCAAATTTTCGAAGTAGATTTTACTTTGAAGTATTACAATACCTTCTGTACACAATACGGTGTTTAAAAGCTGCCAAATTCACAATTGTTAACAAAACAGTAATCCACAACTATGAAGAAAGCACCACACAAACTGTAACACTGTTCGCACTTGCGTGACGGTTCATTAACACTTTCCTTCCTTTTGGCCTTGCGTTGAGCACCTCTGTACTTTCAGGAGCACGCGACCTGTCCGGCAGAAGGGTTCCGAGTGGTTAAAGCAAGTGAAAGAGAGCCCAGCAAGGAGCCAGCTCACCTATGGGAGACGGAATGTGGGTCAGCGGGTCGCGTGAAGCAAGGCACTCTCTCTCTCGGCGCTGCACAAGACAAACCCGAGCGTTCAACGTACCGTTGCGTAATTCGCAAATTATCTATACTTCACAAGACGCAAGCAATTTACAATTATTTGCTGTCATTTTGTTGTGCAATGTCTTTAATTTTAGTTTTTCTGCTTGACGTTCAATGTACGACGCAAGACAACAATGAAATTGATGCAGAAAAAAAAGAAGACACACGCAACTTAACGACACAAGGAAAAGATTGGGTAATTTCACAGTATTTATGTGCGTTCGACATGAGAAAAATAATAAAAGACATAACAAAAATGACGTAATAGGATACGACTTACGACTTTTTCAACAATTCAGTTCAGTTATCATGTTGGGAACGATATTTTATATATTTAATCTGGTAGAGACGTCTCGTGACAAGAATATTGTACGAAATGGAAATATAAAAATTGGAAATTTATCCTTTGAAGAGGTGGAAAAATTCAAATCCCTGGGAGCAACAGTAACAAATATAAATGACACTCGGGAGGAAATTAAACGCAGAATAAATATGGGAAATGTCTGTTATTATTCGGTTGGGAAGCTTTTATCATCCAGTCTGCTGACAAAAAATCAGAAAGTTAGAATTTATAAAACAGTTATATAACCGGTTGTTCTGTATGGTTGTGAAACTTGGACTCTCACTTTGAGAGAGGAACATAGGTTAAGGGTGTTTGAGAATAAGGTGCTTAGGAAAATATTTGGGGCTAAGAGGGATGAAGTTACAGGAGAATGGAGAAAGTTACACAACACAGAACTGCACGCATTGTATTCTTCACCTGACATAATTATTAACATTAAATCCAGACGTTTGAGATGGGCTGAGCATGTAGCACGTATGGGCGAATCCAGAAATGCATATAGAGCGTTAGTTGGGAGGCTGGAGGGAAAAAGACCTTTGAGGAGGCCGAGACGTATATGGGAGGATAATATTAAAATGGATTTGAGGGAGGTGGGATATGATGGTAGAGACTGGATTGATCTTGCTCAGGATAGGGACCAATGGCGGGCTTATGTGAGGGCGGCAATGAACCTCCGGGTTCCTTAAAAGCCAGTAAGTAAGTAAGTAAGTAAGTAAGTAAGTAAGTAAGTAAGTAAGTAAGTAAGTAAGTAAGTAAGTAAGGTAGAGACTATATTAGGTTGTCTAAATGCAATAGCAATGAGTACAGAATAGAGAAGCTCGCATACGTAGTCGCTTGTCTCTGAAGACAAGTTGTACATGCGTGAGGGTCAAAATGAGTGATGCTTCCTATCCTCAACCACTTCCGAAAGAAAACACACGAAGTGCTATCTCCGATTCTTTGTTATGTTTTTATTTCCTTTTCTAGTTGTCCTTCTTCTTCATCAATAAAGGCCTTATAACCTGAGAGGATCTCAAGATAGGATAGTTTTGATCTAAAAGAGGAAATAAACAATGATGCATTGTGAACAACAGGCATGTGATGAACGTTTTATATTGCTGTTAACGAATGAGGAATTCAAAATGTTTCAAAAATTGTCTCTAATTTCATTTTCGCCTGAAATATTGAAAATAGCCAATGTTACAAGCTCAAGCAACGACCTAAATTTTTAATGAGGTGTCTGAAGCTATCACCCCTAGAGAGCAGTACTATCCAAGTGCAAAGATGATCGATGTGCTTTTAAGTGACACAATCGAAACAAAGAAGCAGCAGTTGCAAAATGATGACACCTCTGCAAGTGTGAATTAATACTGAGATCCGTTGTACGATTTTCGAAAGGTCTGGCAGCTAGTAAATTAACCCCTTCAGGCCTGATGTACATTATAATGTACATTGTTTATTTTTTTTTTTTGGAATATCTTCGATACGTTTAAATATTTTGAAAAATTCAATGTGATAGAAATGGGGAATATTATTTTTGAAACATTTCTATACTTGAATTAAAAATAAAATTTAAAATGTTCAGGTTGACTGCCTCCGTTGGTCTGTTGGTCAGCATGCTGGCTTCCAGATCAGGGGGTCTCGGGTTCGATTCCCGGGCTCAGCTCTCGGTGAATTTTTCTTGAAGAAGAAGAATTCCCTGGGTGTCTAGAGTCTGGAAATTTGAATGAATGTGAGTGTGATTGTGAGTGTGCCGGGTTAATATTAATTAACCAATCATCACAAATATAAAAATACATCAGGACTGTCGCTGGGCAGTAACCTGAATACACGTTTCAGCGTCACAATGTTGACATGTAACTCCAACTGTTATCACAACCATAAAGCATATAATAGATGCTAAAGTGTTACCAACAACGAAAAAAAAATTGGGGCCCCAGAAGTCACAATTATTCCCAAATTTTGATGTTCTGTGAAGACTTAATTTGGGAATTTTGGATCCCCAGAATGATTATGTGACCAGTTTTTTTAATTTTTTAAAAATATAAATTCAGGACTGAAGGTGTTAATTAAGAAATGTTGTCTGTCACATCAAGCTGTCTGCAATTGGATGTAGACGTTTTCTGAATAGTGGACAATTATCGAACGAGTCGGTCGGCGAATGGAAATTGTTACGGAGGCAAATGTGCAAAAGTATGGCAACTTGATCCAAACAGACAGGATGCTAGCACGGATAGTCACAGGTGATGAGTGTTGAGTGCATCATTACCAGCCCGAGACAAAGCGTGCATCAGTGTTCGGATCAAGTCGCCAATGGTATATTTATTCTGAGGTGCAGCAATCTTGCAACTGCTGCTTCTTTGTTTCTCTTGTGCGAACTGCCATCTAGCAATGATAGCTTCAGATGCCTCATTAAAAATGTGGGTCGCTACTTCAATTTCTAACTTACTGACTCTCCCTCGTAAAACTGTTTCGTTAAAGGTATCTCCACCCTATAAATACAGCATGCAAACAGATTAGTAATTTGGTACAGCTTATATAGCAAGATGAGCAATTTAAAATTATCATTTACACGTAGCATACAAACAGATTAGTAATTTGGTACAGCTTATATAGCAAGAGGAGCAATTTAAAATGATCATTTACACGTGTATTTCTTGGAAAAGATAACATAAATTAATCATATTGTAGTTTACTATAATTTGGCTTAAACGAAATTACGTATAGTCCCTAATTCTCGCTTTTCTTATTAATTAATTAAATATAAAATGTTTTACTAGTTGTTTATAAATCGATGGTGTTCAAAGGGGGTTGTCATTTTTTTGGCAAAGGGAGTTTCGTTCTCCATGTGAATACACAAATTAAATTCTACAAGTGGGTGTGCAAAAAACAAAATAATGCTAGCATTTGATGTGTTTTATTTGTGTGGAAAATTATTTGCATCAAGGGTCCGAAGTTTCATTTTCAATTATCTCAAAATTCATTTTTATGACTTACCTCCCTATACCTAAACAACGCCAAAATAGCTTTAAAATGTGACATCAACAAAGAATGTGACATCAAATGACGAAGAGTATCGGGAAGTGTTACGATGAGGTGTACTCAATGTTCCGATGGTTGGAACATAAATAGACAAGACGAGACGACAGATAACTTGGGGCTGAGGTGCGCAGAATTTGAAATAAAAGAGAAAGACAGTGCAAAGCTCTGCGATCGTTGAGCCGGAGCCAAGATAAAGATTCGAATAATGGTGAAATATGATCGTATCGTCGGACAATAAGAGGGAGTTGAGAAGTCTACTTTCTTTAAGTGGATTGCAAGACAACAGTTCTAGTGACGGTGTTACATGATCGAATTTTCTAATGTTACAAACGAAAAGAACACAGATATTCAGTGGCGTATGCTGAACCTGAAGTTTGAGTGTTCTGTTAAAAAATATAGCCTATAGTTGGTCTATCTCGCACAATTATTATAGACCTAAGTGAAATATCGGGTCAACATTAACTGCCATTTTTAATATATAATTTAGTATTATTTATAAATAATAACTATGGGGTGGATGTTGATGACCTAAAAATCTACTTAAAATGATCATTAAAATGCCCGTAAACTAAAGGAAAAAATGACATTTAAATATTATTCAAAGTACTCGCACCAAAACTTCTTAAAAATTAGTCACCTTGTTTCAATGACTGCCCTGCAAATGCCGGAGAAAGGAGGCAACTACAAATAACGTTATTCAAAATTGCATTATTTATGATCAAACAATAAGCATGGCCAGCAAAATAACCTGTTTGAAGTTCCACAACCCGCTAACTATCCTACAATTTCATATTGTGAAATAGAAAAATGTCTAGTGTATTGTTCGCTTTTTGTTTTATATTGTTGCACTAAATTCGGAAGTGGCGGGGTAGGTCTACCCTTATTCACTCTATGTAATTTCTCTCCTAGTGGGCGGGAAGAGAATGGCTTTTGCAAAAGATCTTTTACAGTGCACATTTCCAAGTGCTATTATCATTAAATAAGTAATTTAAATTGTTCACCTGCGCTGGCACACAACTATGAACCCTATGTAGTAAAACCTAAACACAGTAAATTCACTCACACAAACAGTAAACACACACGTCAAACACAATATTTTGTAACGCTATTGACAAGTTGAGCTGCCTGTATACAGGACGACCTGCGAGCTTGAGAGAAGCGAGTATCACCACCATGCCACCTTGCGAGCGCAAAGAATTATAGCAGTAACTCTCAGCAGGGGATGTTCTTTTGTACGGACAGGACAACCAGACCAGACCTCATCCCACTTCGTCAGGCAGAGCGTACGTTATAAAACGAAAGCCGTTCTGGGGATGGTGTGCACATTCAACCAGCAGGCATTTAAAATATTTAAATGGTAATGAATTAAAATTAGTCTTGAACTATATGCGTTAACTTTCAATGAGATTACCACGCATTTAAATTGTGATAAATTAAAATTACTGTTGCATTATATAAAACAACTTAAAATAAAAAAAGAGATTACCGAATTTATAGGGTGTCCAGCGCACACCTTCAACATCCGCAATATACGCCCCTGCAGAATTGTGAACACGCTGTAGTCTGTGGACAAGATCAGTATTAAGGTTCGCGAGTAGAGAATCGCAATAGTCGAAATCGATTATTGACTTAATTTTCATTAATTTTTCTACATTTGAATTAATTTAAATCATTATCAGCTTCATGTAAACAATAAAACTGCAAGTGTAAATGCTTTTTTTTATTTTTTATTTCTTTATTTATTTATTTTTTTGCTCATTGGGGTATAAATATAGAGAACACTGGAGATTTGCTAAATTATTTAACTACTATATCATAACTAGGGACCGGATTTTTATGTAATTACATATTATATTCCTTTCAACCTAACCGTATATAAATAACAAATCTTTACGAATCTTGTAATTACCATTAATATATTAAAATTTGATACTACATATTTTTACATATTTACCCCACATTATATATTATGGCTTGGTATTACATAAATCTACATATTTAGGGGGTTTATTCATTTTTGCTTCTCTAAAAGGAAAAAAAAAAAAAATCTGTTGGAGAAGTTTACAAATTGAAATATACAGATTTAAATTACCTACCCAAGAAAAGATATATTTCGGGACTAAATATAACGTCCTTAGTTCCAGGAAGTAATAGAGGCACTCACCCCATACCGCCCACTGTAAATATGAGTGAACAAAAGGCAACCTTCTCACAACTCTTGCATTGCAAAAATCACACAAGACAGTAGCGTTGCCTTCATGCGGTGGAGTGGGACGAGGACGACATGATTTGTCTCGAACTATAATTGTTCTGCACACGTCTTATCAAAGCCGTTCCCATGCAATTTGCAACCTTACCCACCCTCTTCCTAATCCTTCCAGGGAAAACCCGTGTCAAGTCTGACATGAGCCACAATAAAGTAGTCGGCTTTGAAAAGGAGCTGGAGTAAAGGAACAAACTGGAAAGATGTTGAAAAATTAAAATAAATAGCTTTTCAGGTTATTGCTTGTCCTCTTTACTTTAAATTTAGTAGACCTATATGGAAATGGGATTTTTCGAGCGATTAGAAAGTATGGTTCTCGGCTGGAATAATCCTATCCTTCTGAATGAGACAGGAATGTCACTTTTTTTATTGGGTTATTTTACGACGCTGTATCAACATCTAGGTTATTTAGCGTCTGAATGATATGAAGGTGATAATGCCGGTGAAATGAGTCCGGGGTCTAGCACCGAAAGTTACCCAGCATTTGCTCGTATTGGGTTGAGGGAAAACCCCTGAAAAACCTCAACCAGGTAACTTGCCCCGACCGGGATTCGAACCCGGGCCACCTGCTTTCGCGGCCAGACGCTCTGACCGTTACTCCACAGGTGTGGACAAATGTCACTTTTCAAACAACAGTTTGTAAATGCCTATAGTTTGAGGTTTTAGTAAGTATTTTGTTTCTTACAGGGAGCAGCTAAAATGCATGTGTCCTACACCTTCTCTTATTTTCTTCTAATCCAGTAAAGCGAAACAGTGCTTGCAGTACTGTTGTGTCATTCATTTCACTCAGTTCTCTAGTTTTAATACTTACAGTATAAAGTGCAAGTGAGTTTATCTAGTGTTTTTAACTAACTAAAATGGCCCCTGTATCTTCAACCCTAACGACAAAAATAAAATCATGGATTGCTATGGACGAAGCTTTCACTACAGATGGAAAAATAGTAATGTGTCAAGTGTGCGGTAAAAAGTCGGGTGCTCTATGAAATCACAACTGGAGAGTCTTACCTCTCCTATACCTGTCAGATATTTATACTAAATATTTTCATGATTTTACATATTTTGGTACATATTCAGCTTATTTTTCTTACATAAATATGTACATATTTCACACCTTGATATTACATAAAAATCCGGTCCCTAATCATAACTTCAGCGACTGTTTTCAAGGCTGACTTTCTGCCCTAGAACTGTCCTATTTTCCTCAATTTTGCGTGTGATTGTTGTGGAAGTCTGACATCTCGTAAGCCACATGATACAGGAAGGCTTTAAATAACTCGTAAACAGATGAGTCGTTAGCGACCAGTTGTTGTCATAGCCGAGATATCAGAGGAAGTAACTGATTATCGGTGCAGAGATAATTCGTCTTTAACACGGAAAACGAACGCGGCAATCAAGGACCGTCCTTCCTGCTGTAGCCCGGCAGCTGTGTAACATCAGGCATTCTGCGTCAAAGCCTGAACATTCCGCGATG
>JAJSOF020000017.1:10971046-11026046 GCA_025594305.2 Periplaneta americana | reverse complement strand
CTACGCTCTATCTTGCCTCTGGTTGGATTACACTGTCACTTCGTTTTCCAATTAAAACAGGTTTGGGCCAATGTTAAGTCTCAAACTGCATCAGTCATTGGACACGCGACTTCTGGACGTCGCAAGAATTGCTTCTCCACCGCACGCAAGCGTCTCAACTCCACATGTCAACACAACTTCACTTTCCAGCCTGACTTTCCCCATTCCAAGGGCACGGCATTCCGTGGTAAGAATAAACATGAGCATATAGTATATACTGGACTTTTTAGTATATACTCTTGTTAATAAGAATAAAAACATTCGAGTACCTACTCATTTTTGATTACATACTCATAACATGGAAGCATAGTAGAATACACTGAAGCGTCCATCTTGTACAGAAGATATACTCATGCTTGATAAGAATAAAAGCTAGTATGTTCTCATATTTATAAGTTCGTTCTCATGTTATTCTGGGTATGGTATGTAGCAGGCTAAATTCCGAGTATTTGTTGATTTGTTTTCAGTTTAAAGTTAAATTAAAAATAAATGGCATAATTTATGAACGATGTAATAATAATAATAATAATAATAATAATAATAATAATAATAATAATAATAATAATAATAATAATGATTTATTTTAACTGGCAGAGTTAAGGCCGTAAGGCCTTCTCTTCCACTCAACCAGCAAAAAGTGTATATACATATGCATGAACTTACAAAGAATCCAACAATTTGATTTAGATGAGAGTTACATGTATACAAAAGTTATTTACAAATTAAACAACAAAATACTATGAACTATTAATTAAACACTGAAATAAACTGTGTAGAAGAATTAAACTAAAATACATAGAATGTTAATATATTTCAAATAATATTAGATAATAGAAAGAGATTATTACGAGACAATTAAAATACAGCACAATCAGGATGATGTCTAAAGAAAAAAGTAACAATGTAGTCAGTGATAGTTTAAATCAGTATGATTGGAGTGAAATGCTAATAAGGTTATCTTTTAAGCTGTTCTTAAAGGTGTTTATTGTCTTGCAGTCCCTAATACTTTGTGACAAGGAATTCCATTGACGCGAGGTGGATATTGTAAAAGATGATGAATAACAAGATGTTCTATGAAGAGGTATACTTAGCGTGCCACAGATAAGTGATCTGGTATTTACGTCGTGGTTAGAGTATAGATAAGAGAAACGAGACGAAAGGTAATTTGGTGTTGAAGTGCCTCATGGAAAAATATAGAAAAAGACGTGAACTTCAGAAGTCTTTAACGCTTCACAAAAGTGAATGTGAAGTTGTTTCAACACGTATTTGTTCTTATAAAAACATAACCTATAAGAATATGAATGGCTATCAATTATAAGGTTAGATTGTATTGTTAAATATAATTAACAGTTACAGTTTATTGTGTAAAATTTGAATTGCAAAATGTAATTACTTGTAACTTTAAAATTATATGTAACTGCTCTATAATAAAAAAACACAATTAGCATAACTGGAATTCTAGAAATGGATGTAATCTCTATCCAACATCCTGTAATGACGATTTCCCAATAGTATTTTCTTGTTTCCTGCTTTATTAACGTCACTTATCTATTTCTTACCAGTGTCTATTATTGTCACACTAAGATTAGTTATCCAATTTTCATTATTTACTTTCATGTTGTTTTATGATATAGATATTAATGTAATAACTATGTAAGCAAATGTATTCAATTAGAATTAGAGTCTGGCTGGGCGGAAGAGAAGGCCTACTGGCCTTAGCTCTGCCAGATTAAATTAATAAATTATTATTATCTGATTCACTCCCTTTCATATTTATTTATTTGTTTATTTATTTATTTATTTATTCATTTATTTAATTTATTTTATTTATTTATTTGTCTCTTTATTTATTTAATTTACTCATTTATTTAATTTATGTACTTATTTATTTATTTAATTTATTTATTTCATTACTTAAATACTTATTTAATTAATTAATTTATTTCATTACTTAAATACTTATTTATTTAATTAATTTATTTATTTATTTAATACATTCATTTATTTAATTTATGTGTCTATCTATTTAATTAATGTATTTTATTATTTATTCTATTTATTTATTTATTTATCCATTATTAAAATTTACAAAAAGCAAAACATAAACCACTACAACATGCAGATAGCATCAGTGTGCAATGTGGTCAAAGAGGACAGGTAACATGAGTATATACTAACTTTTAAACGATCAAGAACGCTGTTGAGATGAGTATATATTCGCGTTAGGTAGAATGTCTTTATTCTTACGAAAATGAGTATGTTCTAGTGATTACGAGTATATAATCACAGGAAGTGCTCATACTCAAAAGTATAAACCTTGAGAAAGTACTTAAGCTTTATTCTTACTACCCATTATTACATCGTCGCTGCGCCTCCAAAATCCGCTGTTTTTTATTCATTCATTCATTCATCAGTTCATTCATTCATTCATTCATTCATTCATTTTATTCCATAGATCTTACATGAGCAATGAAGCTTTAAGATGTGGAACGAGTCAAAATTTTACAATATTACAATTACAATTTTTACAAATTTTTACAGTTTTATAATTCAGTAATTTTATACAATTTTTACAATTTTCTGCAATTTTTTACAATATCTTGACGAGATGTAGTGAGATGAGTGAAGTCCGAGGATTCGCCAAAATATTACCCGGCATTTGCCGTTTGGTTGGGGAAAACCTCGGAAAAACCCAACCAGGTAATCAAATCAAAGAGGTTGATGCCGAGGACTCGCCATAGACCATCCGGCTTCAGTCCCACGGCTGGGGAAAATCTCGGAAGAAACCAAAGACCAAAGGGGGATCCAACTCAAGCTCGAACGCAGCTCCGGATCAGCAGCCCAGCGAGTCTGCCGACTGAGCTACATCGATGGCTCTACTAAAAGTATACAATACATAGCCAATCAGATTATTAAATTTACAAACGCAAACGATCATTCATAAGTTGAGCTATATGTATAATACAAAACAAGTAAGTTAATTAAATTTAAGGCATAAACAATTCAACCAGTTGTGATATACAGAAATTGATAATAGGTACATATCATGCAAACTACTTCAAATTACAAACTCAAACAATTTATCAATAAAGCTATACAGATTACTATTCAGTTTAAAGCATATACAATTCATCAGCCAAAACTATACAAATATATACAGTACAAAGTAAGCAGATTAATTCAATTTATAAGCATACTTTCATTAAGCTATACACATTTGTGCAATTAATATCAAACGATGAAAGAGTAATGGAACGGAGAAAAATTCTCTCCGGCGCCGGGATTTGAACCCGGGTTTTCAGCTGAAAACCCGGTTCAAATCCCGGAGAGAATTTTTCTCCGTTCCATTACTCTTTCATCGTATGATGACGCAGAATATCTGCATGGAAATATCATATGTACTTCGGTACATTAAAATAATTAATATCAAGTATATTAATTCAATTTATAATCATGAACAATTCATCAGTTGAGCCATACAGACTACTATACAATTTACAGGATATACAATTCATCAATTGAGCTATTCATACTACCATTCAATTTACAGTAGGCCTATATACAATTCATCATTAGAGCTACACAGACTAGTAATCATTTTAAAAGCATATACAATTCATCAGCCAAACTATACAAACATATACAAATTAATTCTGCAGGACAAAGAAAAAAGCATTGCAACTTTCTAATTCCCTCGGTTTTCAAAGCTATTTTCGGTATAATTTTAATCACTACAAGAAAAGTGACGAAATTATATCGAAAGTAGCTTTGAAAACCAAGGGAATTAAAAGTGGCAATGCTTTTTTCTTTGTCCTGCACAATCTTTTTAAAAACACATAGCGGATTTTGGAGACGAAGCGACGATGTCCTATAACAAAATTTTCAACTGCAGATATTGACGTGGAATAGATCTTTCCCCGCTCGTGTACCAATGCACCAGTGGATTGTAAAGCCCGGTTCAGACGGTGCGTGTTTCTGTGATGGATTCCAAGGTGGCTGCGCGGATGGGTAGCCTGCGTGCTCACTGGCTGGCTCCCGTGTTGCCTACGGTGATGGTAGTTGTTCACACAGTTCAAATTGGAAAATCATCTGCTGCTTCATCTGTTGCCAACACTCATGGTCAAAAAGTAACAGTAGTAAATGTCGTAATAAAGTAATTAAGCCATAAGTGCAAAACAGCTAAAGTCCGATATTTAATTGTTGTTTCTTAGAAACTAAAGAATATAGAAAAAAAAACAGGTTTAGTTGGAAAACAATGAACATGGCGACATGGTTTCAGTGGTGATATTATATGATCATCTTTGGTTTCCAGCCTGCAAACCATCACAAAAATAGCAAGGAACCTACCCTCGAAATCCAGCACGCTAGCCACCCACGGAGCCACCAGAGCGCATTACTTCCGGCGAATGATCACGCAGGCTACCCATCCGCGCAGCCACCTTGGAATCCATCACAGAAACACGCACCGTCTGAACCGGGCTTAAGAATCTACTGAGTTTTAACTATACTTGTTTTTTTGGAAGATGGGACATGACAGGAGCGTTGCGATCGGAAAAACAACTGAATGTCACATAGCGTGGGAGGCCTGTTGCCATGGTAACAACGGTTGTGTTGCCAAACTTACCGTTCCCACGTGGCGAGTGCTTAATAGCTCTCTTGACGACATTTATTGTGCACACAATGTTAGCATTGGTACATTTCGTGTTTGATTCTCTGTCGATTTTTGTATTGTTTTCTTGCCTTCGCGTCAATTGTCAATTAATGTTTTAACGTCAGCTATCTTAACTTCAATTGCTAGCTTCCATCAGCTGGCAGAGTGATAGTCCATATTGGCAACATTGCACTGTAGTTCCAAGCTCGGCCGCTTAACTGTCATGTCCCATCTTAAAAAAAAAAAAACAAGTATAATCAAAGCAATTATCAACTGCAATCTTGTCGAAATAATTTTGTCACACCTGACGTTCGTTTGTTTAGTATCTTGTCGGTATAATTTCGTCTTGCTGCTTCTGAAGTACTTTATCATTTTTCTTAAGTTGGTTATTTAACAACGCTGTATCAACTACTAGGTTATTTACCGTCGATGAGATTGGTGATAGCGAGATGGTATTTGGCGAGATGAGGCCCAGGATCCGCCATAGATTACCTGGCATTCACCTTATGGTTGGGAAAAACCTCGGAAAAAGCCCAACTAGGTAATCAGCCCAAGCGGGGATCGAACCCGCGCCCGAACGCAACTTCAGACCGCCAGGCAAGCGCCTTAACCGACTGAGCCACGCCGGTGGCCTTTATCATTGCAAACACAACTTTTTAAAGGTAGAAGTATATTGTTGCAGAAATTTTTTCCAATTATACGTCTGGTCATAACTAGGGAGCGGATTTTTATGTGCTAAAAAATTTAAATATATTTATTTTTTATGTGCTAAAAAGTACGAGAATATTTGCTAAAAATAAAAAAAAATATATATATATTTTTTTAATTATGACAAAAATACCTTACTTAGCTTAAAAAAAAAGTTACTAGGTACTCACCAACCACACTTGAGTGCTAGTAGTTGGCCGAGAATTGCAGTGAACAACAAAGATCATCTCCAAATTCTCCATCACAAATGCATGCCAATTATCTCTGAACAACGACTTATACTGTGAAAACGATCTTTCCACATCACAGGACGTCAGACGTGCATATTTAAGGAGAGGAATGTCACAAAAACAAACACCGTCAATTTCACCTACAGGCACACAGTCCAATACTTGAGCAACTTTAAACATTTTTTATATCCACTGTTTTGCCATGAATACACACGTGAAGCTGCGGCAATGTGCTTATTTCCAGACAAATGTTGGGTTGCCTGAGAGTTCTGATCTGCACATACTGATTTACCACATGGTTGGCAAAATAACACTTTTCCGTCGGTAGTAAAAATGTTTTTAAATTCATCTACATATTGCTGTAGACGCGATCTTAAACTCGATTTGATTTTAGGCATCTTAAGAGGCTAATATACACACGTCTTAACGTAAAAAAATGTTTCTAGCTACTGACTGACAATGTCGGAGAAAAGGTTCCTATAGCGACGCCACCACGTCTACACTACACAGCTTATGCTTATGGTCCGATAACGGGGAATCACAACAAGATGTATTTTCTCACTACATGGGCATGAACGAGAGGCGAGAGATTTGTTTAAATTAAACAATGTTTATACCCGAGCTCTTATCCGTTGTGTTTCACAAACAAAGCGCTGAATGAAATCATCTTCAGCAACAATTAACATTCCTAATTATGTGTTGCAAGATCTCTCCTCCTTGTCCATGTTAATTTATTCTCATATAATAACACTGATATGCTGCCTAGCAGTTCTCAGAACTTGAGGCGATAATATTACAAAAATGGATCACGGATACACCACACAGCGCTTAGAAACACGAAGCAACCAAAAATTCTAAAAAAGATAACGTATTTCTGAGTGATATAATTGATTTAGTTTTAAAATATTTAAAAGTTCTTGTAAAAAATTATTTAAGTAAAAAAAACTTCAAGATTTATGTGTTTATAATAGATTTCCTGAAAATATGTATTTACATACATTTTTTGTGAAAATATGTGTTTTTATGTGAAATAAAATTCGGGTTTTAAACTTGAAACTTGACATTCGGAATTTTTAACTTTGTTTTATCACACGCAAGAAAAATATTTAATTACATAGGAATCAGCTCCTTAATCATAACTAGACTTCGTGGAATTGCCACGAGAATCGTAAGGTTTACTACGCTCGCAGTATAGACTGTATGAGAAGGGGACATGCAACGGATGGAGTATGCCTCTGATGTAAACACTGAGCAGTATACTGCGGTTACAATAAAACCTGTATCCTGCATTCAAGAAATATAATGAATGATCATTGATGTTATGTTTTATTTAACGACGCTCGCAACTGCAGGGGTTATATCAGCGACGCCGGATGTGCCGGAATTTTGTCCCGCAGGAGTTTTTACATGCCAGTAAATCTACTGACATGAGCCTGTCGCATTTAAGCACACTTAAATGCCATCGACCTGGCCCGGGATCGAACCCGCAACCTTGGGCATAGAAGGCCAGATGATCATTGAAGTAGCAAATGTCTAAACATGTAAATATACAATTATTTTGTAGTGAGATATATTAACTCTTAAAATTTAATGTAATATACTCACATCATCCTTGAATATGTGCATTGCAGTGAAGAGTTACGTACATTTTGAGCGACTGCAAAGTAACCTCCTCCGATGGTCACTTAAACAGTTTTTATTTTGGGAAAATGTACGTTCAACATCACACGATGTAATAGGTGCATATTTGAAAAACGGGAAGTCACTACTTTGTAGCACACCAACTTCAGACGTCTTGTCGTGACGTGATAGTACATCATTTATAGTACGAAGTTGTGAATAGGCAGAATTTTTAGCAATAATTGCTTCTCAACTTACATTTCACTTTTTCTGAAATTAGTGATATTTTGGATAACGATTTGTGATACTTTATCCACTATATTAAGGGCTTTTGAGAGTTGTGGTTTATGCGATTCTAACAGGGTGATGCTTTTGGATACGATTTTAAAATTAGAACCAATGAACAGAATATCTTCCAATAGCTGTTCAGAATTCAATGATTTTACAGCTGCAGCAGCGGAACTGTCTTTGCTATCTAATGCATCAATTACCTCCATTATTTTGCTGTAATGTTATGCATAATAATTAACAGCATCCAATCACCTTTTCAATGGGTCAAGACTGGCTGCGGGGGTAAGGATATTCCAGAGGCAATTGTTTGGAACAGCAACAATCTCATTGTAGTTTGTTTGATTGAATTCTTGTCTGCTGAACAAATATTAAGCTTTGACTATTCCAATCACAGTAATGCAAAAACAAGTGCTTACATAGGTATACATTAGCTGTAGCTGCTCTATCTATTTGGACCGGTCACAACTCTTAACATGAACTGCTTATACTACGAGACCGGGCGGTCGCTCACCTCCTCTATACTACCGTACATCGGCAACCTGATTGCACGCTGCGTGTGGCAATTCCACGAAGTCTAGTCATAACACTTTACATCATCTACAGAGTGATTCATGAAGTTCTCCTCCGGTTTATAGAGATGATTCCTGTGGTTATTTGGAACAAAAATGTAAATAAATCATTGGGGTCACATTTATAATTACGATGTTACTGTTATTTGAAAACGGCATAAAAATTACTTCAGAATTTCACTAAAAAATGCAAAAGATAATTAAAATACAAACAACTGATTGTTTATGTATCAGGCCCTTTCATTTAGAGTGAATTTAAATCACATTTTCGAAAATGTCTCCCTGAATCTCAAGGCAACGGTCAGCACGGATGTGAACCGCACTTGTAGCATTTCGCAGCTCCACACGTTTGTCGCCGCGGCATCCAGAATTCGCTGAAGCAACTCTTCGCGTGTTTGTACCTTAACCTGATACACGATGTCTTTCATCCACCACCAGATGCATTAATGAACGTAGTTATGGCAACAAACATGCCTGGCGCTCCGTTCACTATGAAGCGTTTCGAAAATGTGTTGTTATGCCGTAATTATAAATGTGATCCCATTAATTTATTTACATTTTTTGTTCTAAATAATCTCAGGAATCACCTCCATAAACCGGGGGAGAACTTCGTGAATTACCCCGTATTACAATAGCTTTTTCACTCAAAAAATTGAATAAACCTTTGGACATCATTCATGCTTGCTTTTGCGTTCAAATTCACCCAACTAAAACACTTGTAGTTTGACATTGCACTTTTGCAACATTTTTCGTCCACTGTCAAGATAGCAAGAACTATTGAATGACTATTATGCAAATCACAGAAACCTGTAGAAAAGTATATTCTATTATTCATGTGCTAAAAAGGATAAATGTTCATCTCCCCTCTTGCTTAAAAAAGTCCCTTGTGCAGACGCTTGTATTTCCCTTTTTTGACTATGCTGACATTTTACTGACTGACCTTTCCAGCGACAACAAAACGAAACTTCAACGTGCTCATAATTTGTGTGTACGTTTTGTAAGCAATGTTCGTAAATATGATCATATTACCCCATCCCTGGAAACAATAGGTTGGCTTAAACTAGATAAGAAAAGAAATTTACATTCACTTCTCCTTCTCTTCGAAATCTTGAACTCTTCTATTCCTTCGTACCTGTCGTCTCGCTTCACTTACCTTTCTTCCCACCATAATCTGAACACACGCTCTCGTCATGAAACAATACTAACAATACCATCCCATCGCACCTCCTCATACTCATCCTCTTTCACAATAGCCCTGCCAAGACTCTGGAATTCGCTACCTGCTAGCATCAGGGACTGTCGAAATAAAATTGAATCCAAACGCAAAACTTACTAGGCACTTGGTCAGTAATTGATTTCTTGTAAATAGTTTCCTTAATCTATCACAAAATATTTCAATATCCGATAATTTCATCACTATACAATTTTGTTATTCTAGGTTTAATTTGCAATTCAGTAAATATAAAATATTCTTTGTTTCTCTATGATAAATTATCTAGCTTTAATTAGTCAGGTAATCTTTTCGTACTTTGATTTTTATTGTAATTGTAAATTTAATATTGTAATTTTATTTGTAATTGTAATTGTAAATTTAATACTAATTGTAATTTTATTTGTAATTGTAATTGTAAATTTAATACTAATTGTAAATTTATTCTTCATATTATAGTTGGAATCTCCTGGTAGAGGGGCAGAGAAGGCCTGACGGCCTTATCTCTACCAGGTTAAATAAATAAACACTAAAATACTAGTAAATACTAATACTATTATGTTTGGAGATAGCCATGTTGTCATGATGAGTAGCAGATAGTAGCGTTCTTTCCCCAATCGCTAATCCATTTTAAAATTAATGAATGTTTGTTTCTCAAAATGTAGGACAGCCAAGATTTTTCAGAAATTTCTCCCGGACGGCGGACAGAAGGTTAAAATGTAGGACATGTCCGGGATTTCCGGACGTCTGGTAATTCTAGGCTTAGATCTAATGCAAGTTTATTATTTATTATTTCGAGACCTTCTCGTCGCATACACTGAATCATATTTGAATATTATACCCATCTTTCAATTTCCCAATATTCTTCCGATCTTGTCGGTCACAGATCTCTGCGGTTGTATTAGATGTCCCACAGAGATACCGGCAGTCTCAATTGATCCGTGAATCAGCAGATGAGGAAGAGATAGTTGATCAATTTTGTCTGGAAATTTCTCGGTGAAGAACAGGACAATGTTAGGTGTCGTAAATATCCAATGAAATGAAAGCTGTACAAGACAAAAAGGAAAGCAATGAATCTGAACTCATGACGCAATGACTATTCAATAAAAAAAACTGTACAAGAATGAGGACGAGGACTAGCTTATAAGAAGAGTGTAGCTATACATTATCGGCTGGAGTCTACTAGAAAATACATAATTATATGTCCTTCAACAGGCTATTAAGACCTTAATAATTGTAACACAACACACTAACTACATTGAACACAGTAAGAAATATTTACAATCAATACAGTACACAAGATCTCAAAACTATGTGGTCTTTCTACAGAGTTATTTATATATAGAACTAACACATTTCTTCCTTCCTTTCTTCCTTCCTTCCTTTTTCTTCATTTCTTCCTTTTTCTTCCTTTCTTCCTTTTTCTTCCTTTCTTCCTTTTTCTTCCTTCCTTTCTTCCTTCCTTTCTTTCTTCTTCCTTCCTTCCTTTCTTCCTTCCTTTCTTCCTTTCTTCCTTTCTTTCTTTCTTTCTTCCTTCCTTCTTCTTCCTTTCTTTCCTCCTTTCTTTCTTTCTTTCCTTCCTTTCTTTCTTTCTTCCTTCCTTCTTCCTTTCTTTCCTCCTTTCTTTCTTTCTTTCTTTCCTTCCTTCCTTTCTTTCTTTCTTTCTTTCTTTCTTTCTTTCTTTCTTTCTTTCTTTCTTTCTTTCTTTCTATCTTTCTTTCAAAACGAATGATGCTAGCCACAATTTGTTATACCTCAAATGTAGAGTATCTTTGGAAAATTACTAACCTCTATAGCAAATGTTGGAAAGTCTTTATTTATTCGGGTGGAAATTCAGTTAATGACCAATTTTTAACGTCAGATTAAGCAGGAGTTTTGATTCCCTGTCACGAGATGCGCAGATGTTTATTCTTTATTTCTTATTGTTGGCATTTGTTTTCGACATTTTGTTTTAGTCACTGAAAATGCAGTACACAATAAATCAACGGCTCTTCCTTGTGAAGCAATACTGGATTACGAATTCAATTACAGCTACTCAAAGGGCAGACCAGAGAGAATTTGGTGTTCGTAATCCCCCCAAAGAAACACAATACTGGGACTGGTAAACAAATTGGAAACAACTGGATCTCTGAAAGAATATGACAATAAATATTATACAGAATAAAGAATAAACATATGAGCATCTCGTGACAGGGAATCAAAACTCCTGCTTAATTTGACGTTAAAAATTGGTCATTAAGTGAATTTCCAGCCGAATAAATAAAGAATTTTTAACATTTGCTATAGAGGTTAGTAATCTCCCAAAGATACTCTACATTTGAGGTATAACAAATTGTGGCTAGCATCATTTGTTTTGAAAAAAGAGAGAAGCTTTTTGCAGCATATCAATGCATGTCAGAGCTTACAACGATCCCAAAATATCCATGTAAATGCTTGTCGCAACTTGTTTAATGAAATTGAGGTTTGTTTAAATAAACTTGGACTTCAAAACATCTCTTCTGATTCACTTCAAGTGAAAAAATTGAGACAAGAGCTCAGGAGCGAGCATTTCAATCTTGGTGTTCTTTAATTCAGAAAGGGAAAGGCGTCATCCTCTATAAGGAGTTCACTCCCGCCAATAAGTGGATCCGACAACCTGATCGCCTCACTAGCAGTGAATGGAGACAAGCTCTTAAAATGACAGCTAATGTTTGTCCGCTGCGTGCTATAGGCACCGTGCATGGGTCTCAAAATCGTACTGGTGGCGCCGCGCAGTGTCTCAATTCCTAATTAACTACAGGCTCGCAGGCATTCACTAGTCATGTGTGATATAGAAATTACATGCGGCTTTCTGCCGATAAAAAGTTGTAATATTAGTAAGAATGGGTTTATTGATTCATAGTGTTCTGCCCAATGGCAGGTCTTTCACTGCAAACCCAGCAATCTCCAATCTTTAATTATTTTATAGACTCAGTGGAAAGTTCAGTACTGCTAGAGGAGTGTAAAAATGTAACTACAAAGTTCCAGAAATATCAGTGAAGTTGTTTGGCATTTAAATCAGATTTCAGATCATTGAATGAGGGCGAACAGTCATATTACGAAAACATTATATACTTATATTATTATTTATTGTTGCTAATATTATACATAATATATATGTAAAGAACTCAGTAATTATGTACTTTTTAAAATTTAAATGATAAATTACTGTCGTTGTTAACTTAATGGTTATTTATAAACATAATACTATATACATTATATTTTTTATATCAGGCCTAGTATGTAATAATGCTATGATTACAAGCAGTGTAGCCTTATTTACTTTCGTCTGCGTACTGCAGAATGAATAAAAACAATATCGGTTGGTGTGTCCCTATAAGCATTACTACACTCAAGAACACAGCAATTTGCATTACCTTTCCGCTTTTAGGATCATCCATATTTGTAATAGGATCATCCATATTTCTAATCATTTAACCTGAGATGTTAAGTATATTCATACGCTTCAAACACAACTCTATCGCTGCTGTCCCGCAGTTAGTAACAACAATCGCCACCAGAGGAGCTTGCACGGTGCCTATACCAGGAAGGTCCCGAGACGGAAATCACTGTCGTCGTTGCGTCAGTGAGATTGAAACTCTTGGCCACGTTTTGGGTGCCTGTCCTTTCAGCGAGACGCTGAGGAACTCTAGACATCACAGAATCAGGTCTATGATTGCCGAAGTCTTGAGAAAGAAAGGTCTCACTGTACACGAAGAAGTCCATGGCATCTCTCAAGAGGGATCCTGTCGGCGAATTGACATGCTTGCCATTCCACCAGGCTCTACATCCGCCTACATTATCGACCCGACAGTCAGGTTCGAGGCAGAGGAACAACAGCCCGCTGAAGTCCACATAGAAAAATGCAGGATTTATGAGCCCACAGTTCCATTCTATTTGGAGAAATATCACCTCACCTCCATTGAAGTAGTTTGGCTAATGGTTGGCGCTAGGGGCACAATACCTCGCCTCTTTGTCACTTTCTGCAAGAAGTTCCAGCTGAACAACGACTTCATTCGTGATGTTTCCCTTACTGATATCAGAGGATCACTTGCCATTTTAAATACCACCTGTACTTTGTTTCCTAAGAAGAAAGAACTTTTGTTTGAACGTCTAATCTATTTGTTTACTATGTTTAGGCCTGTTATGTAGGATTTTTCAAAGGATCCCCAGTCGGTCTCTTTTGTTGCTAGAAGAACTTTGCCGCACGGTCCACCCCGGTCATTAAGGGACGCGTGCGGAAATTTCTAGGCGCGCAGTTGTCACATTTTACATTGACTTCGCCACGTGGCGTGGGTATGAAACAATCGTATATTTATGTCTAGCGGAATCGAATCGAACAGAATTTCTCTTCACCATGTATTTAAATGGAAGATAGCAGAAAGCGGCGCGTCGAATCGAATCGAAGCGAATCGATCAGAATAGAATTCATGAGCTAGAATATTATTCCACTGCCGGAATAGAATTTCTTGTTTCGGGTATGATCGTATGTTCTCGTCAAGCCTTCGTGAAGAAACAAATGAACCACATCCATTATTGGCGGCTTAATTTGTTTGCTATTGAAAGTTATTGTTGAAATAGTAGGCCTACGTATACAAAAATCACAATGTAATATGAACGAAGAAAAATTAATAAATCTTGTGTAGAATTATTCTCTTGTATGACAAAACACAAAACATAAAAGTACTGTTCGGCTCGATTCCACTAGATGTGAGCGGCAGCAGACTTTTCGTTTCGATTCGGTTCGATTCCGCTAAGTGGGAACGGGCCTTTATACAACAAATTGTACTTTCATTCATTCAATCACGAATTAATGAATGGTTAGTTTTGAGTTACTGTGTGTATAAAGATCCGTTATAGAACCATTATACGGTCAACTTCTTCAAACTAATATAGTTTAATACTTATATCAATAATAATAATAATAATAATAATAATAATAATAATAATAATAATAATAATAATAATAATGATAGTAATAATAATAATAATAATAATAATGATAGTAATAATAATAATAATAATAATAATAATAATAATAATAATAATAATAATAAAAATTACAGAAGACTTTCAAACAGCGAACAAAAACACTTGTGCATGTTAAGAAAGAATGCAGTTAGCGTTAGCATTCAGGGAGAATTGGCAACATTTATGTTTACATCAGAAAGCGGAAACAGAGATTACCCCATCCCCGAGTAGACAGAAAAGGTTGGGGGACCGTCTTACTTCAAAAGACAACCGCTCAGCGTGCGGTAGCCTCTGTCTTTAACTGGGGACGCAAAGAACGAACCTACTATATGCTAGTATCTGTACTTAATTTCCCTTTTTTGTTCGTTCCCCTCCTTTCTCTTTTGTGGTCTGTTTTCGTTTTCACTCTATGTGCTATGCTTTGTCCAATGAGGCAGCCCTGTTATTGGGAAAGCTGAAAGAGTGTCTTTCTCTTCATTACTATTGCCTTGCCCTTCCAAACGAGGCTCTCTTTTCTAATAAGTAAATGAACCGTGACCAGCCATATGAAATTTCTACTCTATGTTTCACAAGAAAAGAAAACATGGCCTTGTTTAAACTACGATAATATAACAACAGATAACAGGAACAAGACTCATTATGAGAGACGGTCGGCTACTCCAAGCTTTCGATTAATATATGAACGAACACATTAAATTTGAAAGGTACGCAGCATTATAATGAAGTATAATAGGTTCGAATTTTTCTCACGGCTTGGATATTTATCTCGCATCACCTTGAAAGACTTAAACCACACTTAACGACAGAAATCGCATGAAAGACAAGAAAAGAAGCATCTGTGTTGCGGAATGGATAGAATCTGTAGGCACGGGCTGGCTGGAGCCCTTTACGCGAACATTTTTATGTATAACATGTGTCACTTTACTTCGGAAGGTCTTTAAAGCAGGTGAAATACTGCCATCTGCCACCACTATAAACCAGCTGTGCACCAACGCCAGTTACATAGTGACGACTGTTAAGTACAGTGACTGAAGTAACTGTCGGTTAAGATATTCGTCAACATAGGAACCAACATTCTAACTTTTGTTTTGGATACATTTGTCAATTAAATTAAAGTCTAAATCAGTTTTACGTCCGTGTAGATTATATAGAAATATATTTCAAGGTATAACCACGATTCAGTTAATTGACAACATAATTATTATGTAACAATAAAAAAATTCCTCCATTGTAGCTGGGACATTTTACCAGAATAAAAGACAATCATGTAGACCTAACAAAATTAGTCCTAAATCATTCAAAACCAGAAGGTAGACGAAATGTTGGTAGACAAAAATCAAGGTGGCTTGATGACGTGGAAGAAAATCTGAGATATTTGGGGTGGAACAATGAAGACTGAAGCATTGAATCATTCCATGTAAACTTTGGCATAACCACTACAATTTTAAACTTACTTTTATGGTTATTGGCATCTAACAACCAAATACTGATGTGTGTTCTGTAATATTTCAGACTTTTAAATTAAAAAAAAAGAGATACAATTAAAAGGCTTGAAATTACTAGACGGCCTCCAGATATGGAGGGTAGCTGTGAATATATTGAATAAGCAGTCGCGGACAGCCGATGAGGGGTGGTCCTCCAGCTTGGGGGTTGGACGAAGGGCTAACAACCCATCACCGTAAAAAATAGCTTGTTACGAAACCTCAAAATCTGAATTTATAAAACAGTTATATTACCGGTTGCTCTGTATGGTTGTGAAACTTGGACTTCCACTTTGAGAGAGGAACAGAGGTCAAAGGTGTTTGAGAATAAAGTGCTTAGGAAAATATTTGGGGCTAAGAGGGATGAAGTTACAGGAGAATGGACCTGACATAATTATAAACATTAAATCCAGACGTTTGAGATGGGCAGGGTATGTAGCACATATGGGCGAATCTAGAAATCCATATAGAGTGTTAGTTGGGAGGCCGGAGGGAAAAAGACCTTTGGGGAGGCCGAGACGTAGATGGAAAGATAATATTAAAATGGATTTGAGGGAGGTGGGATATGATGATAGAGACTGGATTAATCTTGTACAGGATAGGAACCGATGGCGGGCTTATGTGAGTGCGGCGATGAATCTCCGGGTTCCGTAAAAGTAAGTAAGTAAGTGTCTTGAATTTACTATTTATATAGTTGGCTAAACTGTGTTGTGCAACGCACCATTCTTTTGTTTCGAAAGCAGCCATTGTTTATTGTTTACTATTGCAGGGAATTAAATGTTCGTTATAGGTTCTCCAGTATTTATGCTAAATATATTAATCACATTTGCTTTAGCATTGTTAATAGGCGTTAATGTCACAATAGACACACAATATAAAAATAATAAAGTTTTTAGTATCTTTAAAATAGTTAGAACATATACATAATTATATCACTTCACATAATTATATATACAGATATCATGGTACATGATTTAAAATTTCACATAGTGTCACAACCGTCACAAAGCGGTCACAACCGTCACATACATTAAACAAAATATATTAAAAAAGGAGGAAATAGAGCATCATATCTATAATTATATGAGCCCTTATGCGTTGCTGTCTAATGTATCAGGAAAACAGTAAGTTGATTTACTTATACGAAAACTTCAGAGAAATCTTATCTTAAAGAACACTTATGGGAACCTCATGACATGAAATGGTCAAAACGGTCACAAAAAATGCGTTTTATAGGATCTACAGTACTTCTTTTAGGGATTTTGAAGTACTTCTGTGAACACTGCAGAAATACTTTTTGTACAAACTTAAACATGTAGTTCTATTACATATTAAAAAATATTTCTTGGACAATTGTACAAAAGTCACAACCGTCACAATTATTATTATTATTATTACTGTTTTGTTGTTGACGCAATCTCTATCCCACTATACATGTAATAATAAATAAATAAATAAATAAATAAATAAATAAATAAATAAATAAATAAATAAATAAATAAATAAATAAATAAATAAATAAATAAATAAATAAATAAATAAGTAAATAAAGTACGTAAATAAGTAAATAAATAAATAAATAAATTAGTAAATAAAGAAACAAATAAGTAAATAAATAAATAAGAAAATAATAAATAAACAAATAAATAAATATACCTTATATAAATAGATATACTTTTTTATTTTAGTAGGTTATTTTACGACGCTTTATCACCATCTTAGGTTATTTAGCGTCTGAATGAGATGAAGGTGATAATGCCGGTGAAATGAATCCGGGGTCCAGCACCGAAACAAATTCATATTAAATAAATAAACAAATAAATAAATTAAGTAATTAACAAATAAATAATTATTAAGTAAATAAACAAATAAATCTTAAGTAAGTAAACAAATAAATAAACATTATATAAATGTATAAAGAAATAAATGTTAAATAAGCAAAGGAATAAATAAATAAATAATCAAATAAATAAATAAACAAATAAATAAGTAAAATAAATAAATAATTAAGTAAGTAAATAAATACGTAAGTAAATAAGTAAATAAATAAATAAGTAAATATATAAATAAATAAACAAAATAAATAAATAAATAAAATAAATAAACAAATAAGTAAATAAAGACACAAATAAGTAAATAAATAAATAAACATTATGTAAATATATAAAGAAATAAATGTTAAATAAACAAACGAATAAATAAATAAATAAATTTATTCTGAGCCCAGCCATACAGCTGGAGTACGTAGCAGGGATTGCGATCAGTCGGCCGTCCAGTTCCAACACATGTGAAAGTAAGAGCTTGTTCACGGCCAGTGAGCGACCGTCACTGCAACACCGAATTTACATCCTTGTATTACAGGGATCAACGTAGCGATGTGTGGATAATCAGTCGTTCCATTGCATGCCGAGGAGAGCAAAAGTTATTATGCGTGCACGCCTCCAAACTGGACGCTTTCTACATCCACGGAACTGTCTTCAAAATATACGTATGTATGTTTTATTAGGACAAATAACATGCGACCTTTAACGTAAAAACTCCATGCAAACAAAAATAAATCTCCATTAATTTTTACGTATGCATTTCTTTCTTGGGGGTTACTTGAAGTCTAGAGTGTGGATGCAATTGAGTAGGCCTATAGTCATATGTGATATACCATTTTAAAAAGGTTGAAATCGAAGAATAAATTGGAAAAAAACACGCAATTTTTCTCCCAAAATCGGAAATTTTATAATAGATGAGCATTGGAATTAGAACATGTACATATACGCCTTGTCTGAAGATGAAAATATTAAAATGGATATAGGCCTAATTTGAGTATCGTCATATATGTAATATATCATTTTAAAAAGGGAAATTCAAATAATTTATTGAAAAAAAAAATAGATCACTATTTTCACCCAAAATACAATTCCGTTGCCCCTTTTCTGAATAGAGGACCCATGAGAAGTATCGTGTGAGAAAAGTGGTAGTCTAACGCGCGATTAGGAGTTAAACTGAGTCGTTGCAGCTGTTGTCGACCATATGTCGGAAGCGCATGACGTATACAACACAGTACAGTGCCTAATCAGGGATGTAACGCCGCAGTGCTAATCAGGCAGGGCAGTGCGCCGGTTGAACCATGTGGCCTCCGCCTGCAGGCACCTGAACAGACGGGATCCAAGGTAAGGCGTTAGGGCGAGCTTCCCCCAAGTACTTCGACTTCCCCTGCCATTATTCCATAGCCTAGTTAATTCCTGCCATCATCATAAGCTTGGGCTATATGAGCCGTTAGTAGTCCCAAAAGTTTAAAACATTTTCTTATCTTCCCACCTAGGATTGCCATTTTTTTAAAGAAAATACGAGAGACTAAGGAATCGACAAAATTTTATTTAGAATTTGGCAAATTATTCAGTTCAGTTACTAAAAGCAACTTTATTCTACACTTCGCCAGCTAGGCCTAAATCTAGAGTATTTTAAGACATTTTTCTCGCGTAATAGTTGAAGTTGTTTGCAGTTTGCAGCTCCGATTTCATTAGATGCGTCGCGCTTTTGTTTCGAACATCTGTTCAATTATTGTTCATGAGATAAAACACCTCTTTGTAAGAGCATTACTACTGGTATGCTTAGAACACTTTTTCTAAATCTATAATTATTGCATTTTCATGGAATATTCAAAGCGATTTGGATACGTTTACCGTATTGAAACTTTAATGGAAAAGGCGATTCAAAATGATCTAAGTCTAAAGGTCGATATACCTAAAAAAAAAAGTGGGATCGGGTCGTGTTCAATACGGTTTGAATTGCATGAAAACGGGTATCGTATTCAAAACAATTTCAAAACGCTCAGCGTGTAAACGATCGTAATTTGTTTCATGTGTCAGTTGTTTTACCAACAACTTTAATGGGAAAGGGGATTCAAAATGATCTGAGCCTCAAGGTCGATATATCTAAAAAAATGGGATCAGGTCGTGTTCAATATGGATTGAATTGCATGAAAACGGGTATCGTATTAAAAACAATTTCAATACGATAAGCGCGTGAACGATCATCGGGTCGTGTTCAATATGGATTGAATTGCATGAAAACGGGTATCGTATTCAAAACAATTCCAATACGACAAGCGCGTGAACGATCGTAATTTGTTTCATGTGTCAATTGTTTTACCAACAACTTTAATGGGAAAGGGGATTCAAAATGATCTGAGCCTCAAGGTCGATATATCTAAAAAAAAAAATGGGATCAGGTCGTGTTCAATGCGGATCGAATTGCATGAAAACTGGTATCGTATTCAAAACAATTTCAATACGATAAGCGCGTGAACGATCATCGGGTCGTGTTCAATATGGATTGAATTGCATGAAAACTGGTATCGTATTCAAAACAATTTCAATACGATAAGCGCGTGAACGATCATCGGGTCGTGTTCAATATGGATTGAATTGCATGAAAACGGGTATCGTATTCAAAACAATTTCAATACGATAAGCGCGTGAACGATCATCGGGTCGTGTTCAATACGGATTGAATTGCATGAAAACGGGTATCGTATTCAAAACAATTTCAATACGATAAGCGCGTGAACGATCATCGGGTCGTGTTCAATACGGATTGAATTGCATGAAAACGGGTATCGTATTCAAAACAATTTCAATACGATAAGCGCGTGAACGATCATCAGGTCGTGTTCAATATGGATTGAATTGCATGAAAATGGGTATCGTATTCAAAACAATTCCAATACGACAAGCGCGTGAACGATCGTAATTTGTTTCATGTGTCAATTGTTTTACCAACAACTTTAATGGGAAAGGGGATTCAAAATGATCTGAGCCTCAAGGTCGATATATCTAAAAAAATGGGATCAGGTCGTGTTCAATATGGATTGAATTGCATGAAAACTGGTATCGTATTCAAAACAATTTCAATACGATAAGCGCGTGAACGATCATCGGGTCGTGTTCAATATGGATTGACTTGCATGAAAACTGGTATCGTATTCAAAACAATTTCAATACGATAAGCGCGTGAACGATCATCGGGTCGTGTTCAATATGGATTGACTTGCATGAAAACTGGTATCGTATTCAAAACAATTTCAATACGATAAGCGCGTGAACGATCATCGGGTCGTGTTCAATATGGATTGAATTGCATGAAAACGGGTATCGTATTCAAAACAATTTCAATACGATAAGCGCGTGAACGATCATCGGGTCGTGTTCAATACGGATTGAATTGCATGAAAACGGGTATCGTATTCAAAACAATTTCAATACGATAAGCGCGTGAACGATCATCGGGTCGTGTTCAATACGGATTGAATTGCATGAAAACGGGTATCGTATTCAAAACAATTTCAATACGATAAGCGCGTGAACGATCATCAGGTCGTGTTCAATATGGATTGAATTGCATGAAAATGGGTATCGTATTCAAAACAATTCCAATACGACAAGCGCGTGAACGATCGTAATTTGTTTCATGTGTCAATTGTTTTACCAACAACTTTAATGGGAAAGGGGATTCAAAATGATCTGAGCCTCAAGGTCGATATATCTAAAAAAATGGGATCAGGTCGTGTTCAATACGGATTGAATTGCATGAAAACTGGTATCGTATTCAAAACAATTTCAATACGATAAGCGCGTGAACGATCATCGGGTCGTGTTCAATATGGATTGACTTGCATGAAAACTGGTATCGTATTCAAAACAATTTCAATACGATAAGCGCGTGAACGATCATCGGGTCGTGTTCAATACGGATTGAATTGCATGAAAACGGGTATCGTATTCAAAACAATTTCAATACGATAAGCGCGTGAACGATCATCAGGTCGTGTTCAATATGGATTGAATTGCATGAAAACTGGTATCGTATTCAAAACAATTTCAATACGATAAGCGCGTGAACGTACATCGGGTCGTTTTCAATACGGATTGAATTGCATGAAAACGGGTATCGTATTCAAAACAAATTCAATACGATAAGCGCGTGAACGATCATCGGGTCGTGTTCAATATGGATTGAATTGCATGAAAACTAGTATCGTATTCAAAACAATTCCAATACGACAAGCGCGTGAACGATCGTAATTTGTTTCATGTGTCAATTGTTTTACCAACAACTTTAATGGGAAAGGGGATTCAAAATGATCTGAGCCTCAAGGTCGATATATCTAAAAAAAATGGGATCAGGTCGTGTTCAATACGGATTGAATTGCATGAAAACTGGTATCGTATTCAAAACAATTTCAATACGATAAGCGCATGAACGATCATCGGGTCGTGTTCAATACGGATTGAATTGCATGAAAACGGGTATCGTATTCAAAACAATATCAATACGCTAAGCGCGTGAACGATCGTAATTTGTTTTATTGTCAGTTGTTTTACCAACACTGAGTGCAATTGTGTATGTTGAAAAGTCGTGTTTTGGCCTAATATTAATATCCATTTTGTTTGCTATGTCCTAGACGTATACTGTTCAGATATCTCTAGGTTTCAAGTACACGATCCCCGTATTAAAATATTATAGGACCTAAAACGCCTAAGTGAATCATGAACTCCTAGAAATGCCTAAAAATCTATGTAAAATCTATGTCTGTGCCTGGAAAGCACCTTTTTAGTATTTTGCATATATTTAAAATAAAAATGCCGGTACTAAAAATGAAAAAATGCCCAAAAAAAAAAAAAAAAAAAAAAAAAAAAAAAAAAAAAAAATGCTATTTAAAAATGTAAAAAGGAAATTATCTTACAGACAAACACTGGTCTGGCAAGTTCATCCCATATTGGTCTTAGAAGGGGCGGGAAAAAGATTTTACCTAATTTCCTGGAACTGAAGTTGGTTTGAAAAAGTCCATCTGGCATAAAAGAAATGGTAGATTAGTTCAAGAGCTTACTAATTTGTTTCACGTCAATAGATCCCTTTCACTGATAGAATTTGAGTCTTCAATTCAGTAGCACATTGTCAGCACCAGTTCCTTATACATAAATTCCACCTAAAATGGAATATTTTCTAAAATTAAAAGCATTAATGTTAATTTTATTTATACTCCCAAAGTCCTAAATTTGGATTTTATAAAGTCCTAAATTTCTGACTTTTAGAACATAGAAGTCTGTTCCCTACTTAAAATATACAATAATATTTTGTATTTTCCTAAAAGCTATTACCTTTCGTCTCGTTTCTCTTATCTATACTCTAACCACGACATAAATACCAGATCACTTATCTGTGGCACGCTAAGTATACCTCTTCATAGAACATCTTGTTATTCATCATCTTTTACAATATCCACCTCGCGTCAATGGAATTCCTTGTCACAAAGTATTAGGGGCTGCAAGACAATAAACACCTTTAAGAACAGCTTAAAAGACAACCTTATTAGCATTTCACTCCAATCATACTGATTTAAAATATTACTGACTACATTGTTACTTTTTTCTTTAGACATCATCCTGATTGTGCTGTATTTTCAAAATTGTCTCATATCTAATATTATTTGAAATATATTAACATTCTATGTATTTTAGTTTAATTCTGCTACACAGTTTATTTCAGTGTTTAATTAATAGTTCATAGTATTTTGTTGTTTAATTTGTAAATAACTTTTGTATACATGTAACTCTCATCTAAATCAAATTGTTGGATTCTTTGTAAGTTCATGCATATGTATATACACTTTTTGCTGGTTGAGTGGAAGAGAAGGCCTTACGGCCTTAACTCTGCCAGCTAAAATAAATCATTATTATTATTATTATTATTATTATTATTATTATTATTATTATTACCGTTCTCCATTAATAGCAGGAATATTAAGTTTTTATGAGCCTCGTTAACAAACTCAATATTGTTTGAAGCTAAGTCCTACAGGAAGACCAACTTGCTAACATGTCGATGATATATTAACCAACATATCTCCTTTCGAAACTTCAGCTTTCTTTTTCAAATCGTTTTCAATACGAATAGAAAGTTGTATGAAAATAGCGATAGGGGAGTCGTAGTCAATACGATACGCGTATTCAAATCGATTTTAATAACTCTATGAAAACTTAGTAAATATTAATAGTGTTTGATTTTAAAGAGGTCAGTATTAAAACCCATCTCTGGCAAGCATTACCTTATAAAAAAACTGCACGTTTTAATTCGTCTCTTGAACAACAAAATTCGTCATAAAAAGTAATCATTCACGGAAAAATCAAATGTTCAGAATTAATATTTTTACATTACGCAAATATAAAGTAGAAAGATGCTCGAAGAGAAGAAAAATACGGGATCAGGAGGCTGTTAAAATTAGGGGCAAATACGGGTAAGTAGCCAACTCTATTCCCACCAGTTTTCTGGTATTTATTTCCTTCGTTTAGAACAGCGGTGACCAAAACTCGAACGGATGTGATTACACACGAGAGACAGTCTAAGAAGTAAGGAGACGGGGAGAGGTACATGGCATGAAAACTACAACCAGTGGTGGTTCGTGCACTGACATTGAGTTCTTCATCAACCCCGCGAAATAAAATTGCAAGCTTTGCTATATCAGTAATGTCACTACTGTCATCAAGAACCAATTATATATATATATATATATATATATATATATATATATACATTTTTTTATATTCCTCAATGAAGACAATCAGAAATGTCCTGAATTCTCTTCTGGATATTTAGTCGAGAAATACGCAGTTTTTCAAAATTAATTAACAACATTCACTGGACAAATTATTTCAGCCACCTTGATCATTACGCTTTTATAAAACTCTCCTTCGTTGGAAGGCTTAAGAGAACGAGCTGTTTTGTTCGCCACTAGATAGCTGCTTCCTTACATTTATTTAAGTCATCTTTCTCTTCATGATGATGATTTAAGGCTGATTTCAGCTCTTGGAGTTTAGTAGCTCGTTTCATTACTACACTAGCACGTAATATTCAATCAGTTTCTCTATATTATTATTATTATTATTATTATTATTATTATTATTATTATTATTATTATTATTATTATTATTATTATTATTAAATCAATAACTAGTAAATAGCTGATAATAGTCATCAAAAGATTAAAAAAGAAATTAAAATGTAGATATGGCGTAGCAATTATTTTTATCATTCAAGGGAAGATGTGGCCTATATATATTGGGGCACGTATATAAGAATTATGGTAACACTTGCTGATATATAATAGTAATAATAATAATAATAATAATAATAATAATAACAACAATAACAATAATAATACCTGTTATGTTGTGTATTCAGCGTAATGCTCTGTAATGTCGCTTCTATTTTTTATTTATTGGGTTATTTTACGACGCTGCATCAACATCTAGGTTATTTAGCGTCTGAATGATCTGAGGTGATAATGCCGGTGAAATGAGTCCGGGGTTCAGCACCGAAAGTTACCCAACATTTGCTCCTATTGGGTTGAGGGAAAACCCCGGAAAAACCTCAACCAGGTAACTTGCCTCGACCGGGATTCGAACCCGGGCCACCTCTGTCGCTTCTATATACTACTACTAATTGAACCGTGAGCAAAGCAACATATTACATTTACTCCGAAAGAACAGCGAATAAATTCCTCTTCCCATCCTGTACGAAACCTTCTGTTCCTGCTAGAGACAGAGGGTTTGTAGAGCGACATGGTACCGACACTGCTTAGCTTCAGTATGTGAGCGAGACAGAGAGCAATGTACAGGAAACTCCCTTTACCAGTATGAATGTCTTTGACTACACGACGTAATCACTATACCCAGTTTGGTCACCGCTGATGTAGAATAATAGGCTGTCTACAGGCCTATAGTGCACAGAGTTAGGCCTATATTTTTATTTTGAGGTCCGTATAGATACTTGAACAGTTTTCTGCTTCCTTCTCTATCATATTCCATCAGTTGCTATAGTAACAGCAGTACTTTGGCCAATCTGGGTATTGATGTCATGTTTTATGATGTCCTGTTTTCCTGTTTATTTTATTCCATTTTCCTGTCATTTTTTTGTTGGGAAGTCCCACGATACAGTGACTGCTGATAACAGCGTTCCACTACTGTCTCTCCCAGTTCCTTGTATATTTCATAATAATCACATAAACTTACATAATTGTTATGTCTAGCACCATAAGTTCATCCAAACACAACATGGTCTATTGTTTCTTCAAATTTCGGCATAACGCAAAATTGTATGCTTCCTTCTTGAACATGTATTTGCTGTGATGTTTTGTATTCGGCAATTGGTCTTGTGTTGCTTAATCACTCCTTCTCACTCTATAATATCGTGCCACAGATATCTAAATGTTTCTTTGTCACTAATTTTTTAAGCTCTTATTGACTATGTCAGCGTTTCTCAAACATTTTTGAAGTGGGGACCACTTCAGAACTGTTCCGCGGACCACCTTACTCTTGTTCCCTTCAAAAGCAAATTTAGACTATCATTTTTGTAGCATATTTTAATACCAGTATACTTATATTTTAAAATAGAATTAATTAATTAAAATTGATTTAATTCAATTAATTTTATATTAGTATTAACTAATTAAGTTAATGTTTATTTGTTTTATTGGATTATTTTACGATGCTGTATCAACATCTAGGTTATTTAGCGTCTGAATGATATGAAGGTGATAATGCCGGTGAAATGAGTCCGGGGTCCAGCACCGAAAGTTACCCAGCATTTGCTCGTATTGGGTTGAGGGAAAACCCGGAAAAAACCTCAACCAGGTAACTTGCCCCGACCGGGATTCGAACCCGGGCCACCTGGTTTCGCGGCCAGACGCGCTGACCGTTACTCCACAGGAGTGGACAGTTAATGTTAATAGAAGAAAATTCATTTTCCTTTTTTAATAATTCAAGGCTATTAGAGTTTGGATAATCTTTAACTTATTAACTAAAAAAATATATAAATGTTGGTATTCACATTAAGGGGACACTCAACTGTATTTTGGAACTTTTTTCCTATTTGACCAATCTTTTTCAAATTTGGAGAAAATGTTTAATATACACATGGAAAGTAACATGCAAAATCTCAGCTCATTAGATCCAATACTTTTCAAAATAAAAATATTTCAATTTTTAATCAATCATTAATTTAAATATCACTTTTAATTATCATTTTTTATTTTTTGGCTTTGTGCATTTGACTGTGACTTCTCAATGAATAGGGAAGAATTCTGCATATTGATTTAGTTCTGTCACGTAAATTAGTGTAGAAATTTAATTTTTCATTTCTATGACACTTTTTCTCCAATTTTTAAGTTGAGTGTCCCCTTAATGAAATGGATGAGCCTGTCGATTCTTGCACATTTTTTCCATATTTGGATGTATGGTGGTAAGCTTAAGTCGGAGATCGTCACATACATCGAGTCGATTACGGTAGCCTACTTTGTTTTTATCAGAGTAAGAGATGAAAACCCTTTCTCACACAGATACGTAAAAGCAAACTGAATTATAATCTCTAAAGCAGCATTGTACAGTTCATTATATTCTCTTTTCACTTATGATGAGGTCCAGAAATTAACCATACCTTCCGCTTGGAATTTCATTTTAAGTCCGGTGTCACTCGAGATTTCAATTAACTGTTCTCTTTCACTCAATGAAAGTTTGTTATTTTAATATCGCAATGAAAGGGATCACGAACCCATGAAAATTCGTCATGTTTACTTGGAAAATAAATTTCAAAATGTGACCTGAGTTGTAGTATTGATGTACGACGTACAGTACGTGACCATTTCAATATGCAGACTGGGTGTCGGTAAAACTATTAAGAAAGTTATCAATACATGAAAAGGTTCGGTACTTTGGTCCTCTGTTATGAATTCGGGTGGTCCCTGGCTGGGTTACAGGCGCGGCGCAAAAGATGGCGAGAAACACCACGTTCATAGTGCTTTAAATCCCTCTTTTGTTGCTGAGAGTAGAGTGGGAAGTCGATAGACGGGTAGAGTAATAACATTCATAAAATGGCAGTTCTGGGAGAAAAAGTGAAAGGTGATTACCATGTGTCATTTCCAAACTCTGAGATTTTCAGCTATTAGTGTGATACGCAATTCGTTTGAATTTTATTTTTTCTTCTGTCTTTTTTGAAAGACCACAAGGCCAGACCTCGAGGACCACAGGTGGTCCGCGGACCATAGTTTGAGAAACGCTGGACTATGTCACCCATGAAATTAAATTATGTATGTAATTTGTCATTGCAATATGATATTTTCCCATAGAGACTCAAATACTCAATACTAAAGCTAATGTACAAAAAGGGAGATAAATGTACTACTGCTAACTACAGATCCATATCATTACACAAAATTTTCAAAAGTGTTTGATAAATTACATAATTGCTTGGAATCCAACGCTATAATTGCTCTAGAACAGTCTGGATTCAGAATGCAGCTTTTAGATGAAATACTGAAGCCTTTAAATTCGAAATTACATGTTAAAAGAATATTGTGTGATTTGACTAAAGCATTTGGCTGTGCAGATCATAATATGTTTACAAGAATTTTAAAAGTTTTATGGTATTGAAGATGAATCTAATATCACTTTACATTTTACTTAAGAAACAGAATACAAAAGTATGAATAAACATATCAAATAATAAATAGTAATTTATGTATTAAGGGGCGAAATGAAGATGTTTATAGCGAGGGCTACGGGGTTGCTGGCCCGAGTGTGCAAGTGGCCCGAGATTTAAACATGAAATTTCGCCAAAGGTTCATGCATTATTTTGTGCAACACTAGTCCGTAATTGAATAAATTACAGCTTTTTGATAAGAGCTTTAAGTTAGAAATTCGCTTTCTGTTTGCATGTCTTGTTTGGCGTCTTTTGTTTTGGTCTCTAGAGACTTCGTATGCTGGAAAAAAAAAAGAATACGAAGAATAAAAATTATTCGTTGAGGGAGGCCATGCATGATGCTATTATTTCTTTGTTGTTAAGTTACCAGTCTTTAATAGTACACTATGCAACGAGCCTATAATGAAGGTAATTAAGAAGCGAGTATGGATATTTATGAAACGAGCGCAAGCGAGTTTCATAATTTTCATACGAGCTTCTTAATTACCATTATAGGCGAGTTTCATACGACTTTTTATGCTCGACCATATTTCTAACTTAATATTATTAATTTTCTTTGTATCTGACCTTGACCAATGTCCCGTATGTTGTGAGATGTGCGCAGACGCGAAAGTATTGATTTTTTCCGAGGAACAGATGTTCACATTGACCTTGCTAGGCCATACGAACCTACAGAGATAACATTGAAATTAAATTAGACATTGAAAAACGAGTTGACAAATTGAATTTATTTGAATATTATTTACAATTAACGCTAATTATTATAGTAACAGAACATAACCTTCTGCGACAGTATTGGATTTCCAGCCTCCGTGACTTTTCGCTAATTCTTTTTCGATTGCATATCCGAGAATAATCGATACTTGCGGTTTTATAACGGTAGAAAGCTGACCTGTCATTGGCTGAACAGTTGTAACCTGAGTCGTCATTGGCTGAAAGACCTGACCTTTAATGAGTAGGTGTACTTTAATGACATGCATTAAAGGTCTGCTACCAGGTGTATAATTACTACATTTCGGCATGGTCGAGCATAAATTTAATAATCAATGTTCTGTTATGTTGGAAATGATGCCGGGATCTGTTGAAACCGAAATTCCTTCTGGAGTTGTTATTAAAGCCAAAGAAGCTGAAGATAGTTGTTGCCAATTAAATAAATATAATTATAAGTAAACAAACGACATAAGCTTAGGCCTATTTCTTGACCCTAGGATCTATAATAGTAATTACAAGAGCGGTATGTTGAAGTTTTCATGTTCGAGGAAAAGTTTGAAAAAGCGAAACGTAGTTGAGCTTTAATTTCGAGAATTGAAAGAAAACATACCGCTCCTGTATCGTTCATTATTTTGTGCGAAGATCGTTTATTACATACCTGAAAGACGAATTTCTAATTAGTTGCAATGAAATCTCCATCTTGGTTTCTGTTCAATAACGGCAAATTTGCAAAATATATAATCTTCAACATTGTTGCTTTAATCTTTTTCTGTGTTTACTATACTCCAGCAGGCCGTGATATACGTCTGTCTTTTTTCCCCAGTCTATAAATGCGAACTTAAAACAAACGGCTTCCTTAATGTTACATGCATCACGAATGCAGTAACTTTAGTGGAGTTATAGAGTTTACTTAATTTTCGCAAATATTTAAAAACAATAATTAACAGTGCAATTTAGGTGAAATTGCAGTGGTAAGTTTCAATTTATAATTATTACTATATTGAACGGCTCTAAAAATAATAGGTATGTTAAAAGCCTAAAGCAGTAAAATGAATATGTCACTTAAGCGGTAAGAAGAAGGAAATTGTTATGTGTGTTAGGTTGGGAATACTGAATGTGGAATTTTAGACTTTCCGCGGATTGGTTTTGTGCGGAAACCAAGCAAATACGCATGATCTCGCACAATAGTAATATGCGTTACAAGAGCGGTATGTTGACGTTTTCATGGTCGAGGAAAAGATTGAAAAAACGAAACGTAGTTGAGCTTTTTAATTTCCGAGAACATGAAAACAAACATACCGCTCGTGTATCGTACATGATTTTGTGCGAAGATCGTTTATTACATACCTGAAAGAAGAATTTCTAATTAGTTGCAATGAAATCTCCATCTTGGTTTCTGTTCAATGAAGGCAACTTTGGAAAACAAATATATCTATCTTCAACATTGTTCCTATAACTGCTAATGGCTTCATTACCAGATGCAAGGCACTAAGACAACAACAACATTGTTCCTATAAAATGTTTTCTGTGTTTACTATACTGCAGCAGGCCGTGATATACGTCTGTCTTTTTTTCCCCAATCTATGATGAGTCTGGAATCTTCTTGAATTTTTCACGGCTTCCTTAATGTTACTTGCATCACGAATGCAGTAACTTTTGTGGTGTTGTAGAGTTTACTTAATTTTTGCAAATATTTAAAAACAATAATTAACAGTGCAATTTAGGTGAAATTGCAGTGGTAAGTTTCCCATTTATAATTATTACTATATTGAACGTTTTTAAAAATAATATGTTAAAAGCCTAAAGCAGTAAAATGAATATGACGCTTAAGCGGTAAGAATAGGGAAATTGTTATGTGTGTTGGGAATACTGAATGTGGTATTTCACACTTACCGCGTATTGGTTTTGTGCGGAAAGCAAGCAAATACGCACGATCTCGCACAAAAATTTATTCACTCAGATTTTATAATATTAAACATGGAGTTCCTCGTTATTGTTTCTAATTTAAATATTAATGATTTAACCACAAGTAAACAATATGATCGCTTTATAAACACTCCTAATACAAGTGTAGAATCTAATGAATCATTGGTTCGGTTTAAATAAACTAGCACTTAATCACGCAATAAAAAATTCTAGCAGTTTCGACATAACTGGTCGTTTTCCTCTCTGCTCACAGAGCGTAGTGTGTCACACCATACTGCAGGTTGCAAAATACACTGGGACCTTGACAATAATATGGATGGTTCATGGCGACCTTGTGACGAGAGGATACCACGCAAATATATCGTGCTGTTTCTTATCACAACATTATTATATTCACGTTTTTATACGTAACTTATAAAATTTATTTCGGAAATCTACAGTACAACTGTCACCTCAGTGTAAGCCGCGATTGCTGAATTCCGCTCAGCTATATTAATACATTATTTAACGACGCTGTATCAACTGTTCGGTTCTCTAGCGTCATTGGAATTGGTCATAGAGAAATGGTTGTCTTGTCTTGACTTTCGAGGGCTTGGCCCTTACATTTAGGGCTGCTTTGGCGCATTGTGATGGTCGAAGTTCGACAAGTAGCATCAATCAATACGAATCTGACAGATGGGCCATCCTGATTCAGTGTCCACCGCTGTGGAGTAACGGTTACCATGTCTGACTCTGAAACGAGCCACATGTGGTTATATCGCGTGTGTATGATCTTTGGGTATATCAGTAGGCCGTTTTTACTATTGTTGAGTCACTGTTTCTGTTTCTGTTTTCGTTTTACACATGACTAGTGTTCATGTAACTGATTTTAGATTTTGATTAATGGATATGATGTACCGAGAGTGATGGCTCATGTCGACAGCATTGAACTCGGATTCTGGAGATCCGTGGTTCGGTTTCCGGACCGACCAACCTGACTCTGGTTTTTCCGTGGTTTTCCATAGTTAGTACTTAGGCAAATGCCGGGTTGGAATTTTCATTGCCACGGTCCATTTCCCTTCCTCTCCCATGTAGAAAAAGAATTTAGATTTAATATCATTAAAATTTAAGATGGTTATTAACAATATTTCATACTTATTGTTCACCCTGTATAACAGAATGCTGCATTGGAGTTAAATCGCTCGCTTGAACTCGGTCGAATGTAGCACCCTCGAGTGAGGTAAGATCGGTCGCGATACGCTCGTAATAAATAGAAGCACAGTACAAGGTCATCTCACCGACATGTCTTATCTTGTATGGAAGGCGACAGATAAGATACACATATGTTTTGCTCACACGGTAAAAATAAGGCTTTATTTTCTGCGTTTATGACAAACGTTTAATGGAACAGTCAATGGAACGTACCAAAACAGGAACATGAAGTTACAAATAAAATAGTATGAAAAACTTCGATATACAGTTATTATTGCTAATTAATAATTATTCAATATTTGATTTACCACATATATAATATGATAGGTCTATACATAGTGTTCCGCCTATATACTGCGACAATGTAGAAACATTTTACAAAATAATATTGACATAGCAGTAGATTAATAACAATATTAGTACAGAGATAACGTCACAGAAAATATAATAAAACGAATAATCATGCTCCACAACTGTTACAGACGCAAAGATTGATTCACTAATTTTATTATTAGAGATTATTATTATTAATAAAAACTTGATACAGTTCTTGCATTATCGTGATTGTGTTCTCCGTTTATAATAATTACATTTACATCCAATAACATCTATCAGATGTGGCAAAAACAAAATCACTCCTGTGTGGGGAAAAAAAAAAACACTTACAACATTTATATTACATTTTAAAGCAAGTTTTGTAGTTGTACTATGGAGAGGTTAGTTAAACACTGCAAAGTTTTGAAATGATAAACATCTATGATGTTACTACACAGTTCATCACTGTAACAAGAACGAATGTCTAACGCTCGGCTTATACCGTTCGAGGATTTATCGCTCGTGACAATTTTACCCATCATGCATGTGCGCTGCCTATCGGATTTTGCTATGAACTACTTGGCGCTCGAACGAAAACGTCCGATGCAGACGTCTGCTGTATAATAAATTATATCATGAAAATATTATGTATCAAATTTGTTTAATGTATGTACACATAATATAGGTCTATGATTTTACTTCTCATAGGATATTTTGTTTTCCCATTTTCAGTGCTATCAAATCATTACGTCATATTTTAATTGTTGATGGGATCACACACCCTGCATCGTCTTAGCTCTCATTATAAAAGGACTCTAGGAATCTATACATTATTGATAATGAGGGATTTATCATTTCATCGACCCAATTTATTTTCATTTCAGTACTTAAATTTTGATTAATTACTGTATCTTAATGGAAGTCATGGTTGGATCTAACCAATCATAAGGATTATGCTCATTGTCTCAACCCTTATATTCAATTATTATCGAGGGATTCTCTAGTAATATCCGCGAGAATCAAAATTAACTAGTGGCTTGTGCAGCAAATGCTGCAAACTAAGTTCATTAGACGTTCAAATAAACATTTTTCAGATTTATTTTCAATGAAAAATACCAGACATTTTGAAAGTTATTTGCTTCCGTAATAATGAAACATACTCCCTCTGAATGGTTTTTTTATGCCAAATACTTTTCCTTGAACCTATACACCTTCAGTTTTTGAGTTTGAACGCGAAAACGCAAGTAACAATGTCAGGACGACCAGTGGGTTTTTCATGTGGGAGTAAAGCTATAGCTATTTCAGGTCATTGTGGATTGTAGATGAAAGTTAAAATAAGTCAGGTTTGTTATGCTTTCGAACAATAGACATAACATCTTGGTATAGCTGCTTAATGTTTCGTGAACTACCTTGAAATTTGTAGAGGGTAAAGTCATTTTATTCTGCTAAGAGATCTTGCTGAAATGATCGGGAGACTACAAAATCTTGTAGGCCTCTTATTTTATCAGTAAGTAATACGTTTTGGTCTTTCCATAGAAACTCTAATTATTGCGCTCTCTCGACCCAATATTGAAGAGAATCACGCACAGAAATATCTCCACCACACCGCCATTAAATATATGAAAAAGACCCAACCCCACTTGATTAACAACTATAAAAATATTTGATTTCTAATAACAATATTATTATCTTAGATAAGTTTTATAGTTTTCAGTAACATATACTATGTATACTATATAGGCGCCACTCAGTAAATTATAGAAATGAAGATTTAATTTACGATATTCTCTACATCTACTTATATATCTCAAAACGTTTTACTTTCATATCATTAATAGGCCTGTAGCATTAATATGTATAATTAATGAAAAATAGTAACATCAAAGGATTAACTATAATAATATTTCATTCCTAATGGTAATAATGTCATCAAATCACCTCAAATTTTGTAGTTTTTAATATCCAATACACAGCTGTACTCAGGAAATTACACACCACAGAATCGGACCTGTAAATAATTTTAATAACTCTTGAAGTTTTTAATAACCAATTAAATTTGAGCTCTAAATATGTCAGCGATCTTGCAGATCATGGCCTTCGTGTAATATTGTTTATTGTAGTGTGTGTTTTGTTTTATTCTGAAAAGTCTCATAACTGACGACAGATGGATTTTGGAAAATAAAAAAAAAATTATGTAGGAAAATAGACATTTCACTGAAAATTGCTTTTTCTGAAACACTTTGGGTTCCAAGCTTCAAAATGAGGTGTCATCTATTAAAATCCGTTCAGCCGTTTTCCCGTAATTTCCATTACCATTTCGAATTATATATATAGACTAGTGGCTTGTGCAGCAAATACTGCTGCAAACTAAGTTCGTTAGACGTTCAAATAAAAATTTTTCAGATTTATTTTCAATGAAGAATACTTGTCTTTTTGATAGTTATTTGCTTCCATAATAATGAAACATACTCCCTCTGAATGGATTTTTTAGGCCAAATACTTCGTCTTGAACCTATCCAACTTCAGTTTTTGAGTTTCAACGCGAAAACGCAAGTATCAATGTCAGGATGATAGCTGTAGCTATTTCAGGTCATTGTGGATTGTAGGGAAAAGTTAAAAAAATGTCAGGTTTGCTAAGCTTTCGAACAATAGCATTTTCGTATAGCTGCTGCACGTATTACTTGAAATGTAGAGCGTAAAATCATTTTATCCTACTAAGAGATCCTGCTGAAATGATCTGGAGACTACAAAATTTTCTAGGCCTCTTATGTTATCAGTAAGTAGGCCTAATACCTTTGATATTTCCTTAGGATCTGTAATTTTTGTGCTCTCTCGAGCTAATACCGAAGACAATGACACATATCAATATCTACACTACACCGCCATTAAGTATATGAAAAGACCCAACCCCACTGGGTTAATAAGTAAAAAATATTTGATTTTTAATAATAAAATTATTATCTTACTTAAGTTTTGTAGTTATATATAGCAGCCACTCAGTAAATTATAGAAATGAAGATCTAAATTAAGATATTCTCTACATTTACTTACATAACCACAAAATGTTTCACTTTCATGCCATCAATATAGCATCACTATTATGTATAATTAATGAAAAAATAGATGCATCATGATATTAACTATAATAATATTTAATTTCTAATGGTAATAATGTCATCAAACCACCTCAAGTTTCGTAGATTTGAATATCCAATACACAGCTGTACTCAGAAAATTATACACTGCAGAATCAGTTTTTAATAACAAATTGAATTGAGCTCTAAATATGTCGGCAATCCTGCAGGCCTTCGTGTAATAGCCTATTGTTTATTGTAGTGTGTGTTTTGTCCTGAAATTCAATCAAGTCGGCCGTGATTGAATAAAATTAATTCTCAAAACTGACAACAGATGGATTTTGGAAAATAGGAAAATTATGTAGGAAAAACTTTGGATGCCAGGCATGAAAATGAGGGGTCACTCATTAAAAACCGTTCAGCCGTTTTCCCGTAATTTCCATTACCAGTTCAAATTATATATATATATATATATATATATATATATATATATATATGATTGGAAAATGCTGGTTTTATTAATTACCATGACAACTGCTAAGAGAGTATACGTAAGTATATTTTCTGCTCTCATTTTAACTTCATAACAGCCAGTCTTGTATTTTACTGCAAAATGAAATGGCGATTAAGGAAGAAGTACAAGACTGAGGGTCTCCCCTCGTCTGAAGTGGTTTAGGAACTTCACGTTTGTCGTTGAACTCCCAAGGCAGTATTCTTAGCATCGCAGAGTTTCCTCTCGCTTATCGCACAAGGAAATAAATATGACGCAAGTAAACACAGAAAACTTGAAGCAACTAGTTGATAAGAATTTTAATTGTAAAACAAAGTAAACTGCAATGGCCCGTTACTATGGCGACTACGAGAAAACAAGCACGCTCCATCCCCGAAGAAGAACATCGAAAGCTTGTATATCAGTTAATATCGATAGAGTTTATATTATAAATTTCGCAGTTGGCACTTCTACATGGAGGTATACCGATATCAACGTGCGGTTTTACTTCCTGAAGATTCAATCTTCTGCTTATCGGCGTTATGGACCCTGCTCGCTCAGGGTCTAGATCGAGGCACAGCAAGGCCACCCGTGAAATTAACCAGCAACAATAGTATGCTAAGATACAAGCTGGGAAGTGCTTTGTAACAGAATCGAGGAAAAGTAAGAGAAGACGAGACGAAGTCGAGTCTTCTCTATTTCCGAGATTCTGTTATGCACTTAATATCATATATTGCATACTATTTTTTGGCCGATCCTAATAAAACCAATAAATCATTATTAATCATTTTTAATGTAAATAAATAGTTTGTTTTTGGACGCCAACATTTTCATGTGTGATCGCCGTTTGTTATTTGTCGATAGGTGTCATTCATTTGTTATTATTCATATTATTGTCGATAGGTGTTATTCATTCGCTATTATTCGTATTTGTCGATATGTGTTCTTTAAATTTTTGTTAAATTTTTAACTACTTGTATACTTTGTGACCTGGTAGAGTGTAAGAGCAAGGCCCTATGGCCTTAACTCTGCCAGTATAAATAAAGAATTATTATTATTATTATTATTATTATTATTATTATTATTATTATTATTATTATTATTATAGGTGTCATTCATTTGTTATTATTCGTACTTGTCGATAGGTGTTATTCATTTGTTATTATTCGTATTTGTCGATAGGTGTTCTTTAAATTGTTGTTACATATTTAACTGCTTGTATACTTTGTGACCTGGTAGAGTGTAAGAGAAGGCCCTGTGGCCTTAACTCTGTCAGTATAAATAAAGAATTATTATTATTATTATTATTATTATTATTATTATTATTATTATTATTATAGATGTCATTCATTTGTTATTATTCGTATTTGTCTATAGGTGTCATTCATTTGTTATTATTCGTATTTGTCGATAGGTGTAATTCATTTATTATTATTCGTATTTGTCGATAGGTGTTATTCATTTATTATTATTCGTATTTGTCGATAGGTGTTCCTTAAATTTTTGTTAAATTTTTAACTGCTTGTATACTTTGTGACCTGGTAGAGTGTAAGAGAAGGCCCTATGGCCTTAACTCTGCCAGTATAAATAAAGAATTATTATTATTATTATTATTATTATTATTATTATTATTATTATTATTATAGGTGTCATTCATTTGTTATTATTCGTATTTAGTCGATAGGTGTTATTCATTTGTTATTATTCGTATTTGTCGATAAGTGTTATTCATTTGTTATTATTCCGCGGCGATTGTGAAAATAATGTAATAAAATATGGAAAGTTTAGTTTTGTCCTCAAAGAAGTAGGTAGGTGAAACATTAATTATACATAAATATAAATAAATAACATACAGAAAATATTTGTAGGTGACACATTAATTTTATTATACATCATTGTAAATAAATTGCATACCGGTATACGCTTGAATACGTATTTAACTTCATGCATGTTTTCGCTTTCAGCCACGATCCCACGAGTGGCGCTCAGAGCAACCGGAAGTCGTCAGAAATGATTATCACACTTACGTCTTACCTACATTAATTCCTGTTTTCTTACAAATTTCCACTCCAATAAATTAATTTAGAAAGAATACAGGTATAATAGGGCATTTAGTTATTTCCTCATAGGAAAAATTGATAAATCTCAGGATCTGGCAACATGGCGGTCAATGTACCGACATCATCATTCTGTTGTAAAACGGGAGGATGGCAGGAGGAAGCTGCAACTATCCTGTTTGTACCCTCGCGCGCATCGTTTCCAGGAAACAACCGAGGTGGACATCCGTTTTGGTACCAAAAGTGAAAGCGGAGCACAGAAACCTTGTCTACTGGATTGCTTGATAGTTAATGGAGAAAACGGCGTTGTACCGAGAAACCTGCCCCAACGTTCTCTGCGTTAGTCCATAACTTTATTACATAACCAAAAGAACCGCGTTGAAATCCCGATAGTCCCTACAGGTTTAACGGAAAATATACAGGGACATCATTTTATTTTTACTAACATTTCTAATATTAACCTGGCTATACCTTTGGATCAACGATTAAGAACCGGAAACGCCGTTTGCTACCCCCTTCCACGACTGGCGTTCGATGATACTGGCGTATTATACAAACAAGTCACTTTACTAGGTATAGGAGGAAGAAAAGTAGTTCATCCATTTACGTAAACTAGGAAATATCGCGATTTTGAGTTTGATCATTTTCATTACGTTTTTGTTTAACCAAAGTACAGTACAGTATTAACAATGTGTGTTTTTACTCACGAACTGAGCTGTCCATGCGGACGTATTCATTATGCAGTGTATATTATACTGTCTACAGCACATTAGCGTACAATATAGAGAATGACGTTAAATTGAAAAATAATCATAATATGGATATTTAAACACATTTTTGAAAATGGTGGCCGTTCATTTCGATACAGGCTTCAGTTCTAATGTGCATATTATCGCACTATAGACTATTGTACGCAATTCCAATTACCAGGTTCGTACTTAGTATCAGTAACTCATCTATACCAATAATAAATCTGTATTGAAAAATGAGTTCTATTCAGTCAACTTAACATAAAACACAATAAAACATTTTATTGTGTTTTATGTTAAGTTGACTGAATTAACATTGAACTTAACGGAACCAATATGCCTTTGAAATTAATAAATCTGTAGCCAAAACGTTTCTGGTAATTTTCGATTTTCCAAAAATAATTGGTGTTAACATGTATAATTAACCATCCTGAAACCGAAAATCGCTTTTTTTTATTTTTGTTTGTATGTCTGTATGTCTGTCTGTCTGTCTGGATGTTTGTTACCTTTTCACGCGATAATGGCTAAACGGATTTCGATGAAACTTGGAATATAAATGAAGTTCGTTGTAACTTAGATTTTAGGCTATATGACATTCAAAATACTTTATTTAAAAGGGAGGTTATAAGGGGATCTGAATTAAATAAATCGAAATATCTCACTTATTATTGATTTTCGTGAAAAATATTACATAACAAGAGTTTCTTTAAAATTAATTTCCGATACGTTTTATTCTATACAAAATTTTGATAGGACTGATATTTAATGAGATAAATGAGTTTCAAAATTACAATAACAACGCCATCTAAGGCGCTGTACTGAAATAAAAACAAATTACTTCGTCTGTAAGGGGCCTTGGACAACAATAATCGAAAGCTGTTAAACATAGCCTAAGAGAATGTTTCTGTGTTTATATGAAGTAATATGGAAACTAATTAATTGTTTAATTATTATTTCACCATTGGAAAGTGTAGTTTCTCTAGATGGACATAATTCTACAATGTTATTACAGTAACTTCTGAAACATATAGCAAGTAATATAAAGTATACACATTAAAACTAAATGATATGTCAATCTTCATTAAACTATGGTTGCATGTAATAACAATTAAGAAACATGTTAAAGGAATTGTCATTGCACCAAATGATTGCTCTCTGGACCAAAATGACCGCATTTTAATTATTTAAATACAATTTAAATTAAGTAACATATTAAACGATTTATCCTTCTATCAAACACGAATGTTCCCTGGATCAAATGTCCTATTTTAATTACGTAATTACTTTATATTTATTTCTAACATGTGCAGCGGAGCGCACGGGTACGGCTAGTGTTGAAATAATTCTGTACCTACTCTATAAAAGAGACCTTGCGTATTGTAAATTCAATCTTCACTTCTGCCCGATCCGAAAAGATAAAATTACTCAGACATACTATCTACTCCGTCCAAGTGGTTACGTCGCAGCGTCGTAGAAAGGAGGAAATCACGTGACAGTTAATTACTTAACGAGGCCCTTTTATGTAAGTTATTTTAAACAATTGTATGGGTATAATATTACGTAGACGTCCAATTCCTAGCAGAAATTAATGTTCTCAGAAAAGAGCTACGACAGCCCAGCCACTAGCATTTACAGAGAGGCGAATAGAAGCAGATGGGGAAACCGGGATGCGACGTAGGCAAATGGAAAATTATGCAATATTGAAAGCTCTTTCGTCACTGGAAAACGCGAACATATTTTTTGAAGGTACTGTTTACTATGACCGTAAGGCTACTATGACTGCATATGCGGTCTTGGATCTGTGTGGAGGACGGTTGAACTTCATTAGTAGAAGGGGTGGGAGTGAAGTACGGTACATTAAAAAACTCAGGTACAATAAAAATTGAAGTAAAAATAAACTTTAAATAACTCGTTTCTCCTTTCGGCCCTTACAGTCCAAATGAGTGAGAAACAGCTGTGTTCATTCATTCATTCATTTATTTTATTCCATAGATCTTACATGAGCAATGAAGCTTTAAGATGTGGAACATGTCAACATTTTACAATATTACAATTACAATTTTTACAAATTTTTATAGTTTTACAATTTAGTAATTTTCTACAATTTTTACAATTTTGTACAATTTTTTACATTTTTTTACATTTTTTTACATTTTTTTTTACATTTTGGCGAGATGTAGTGAGATGAGATGAGGTCCGAGGATTCGCCAAAATATTACCCGGCATTTGCCTTTTCGGTGGGGAAACCTCGGAAAAACCCAGATTGTATTATATTGTCCAGATAATGGTAGATTGGACTTTTTCCATTGCTGGCGATTGCTGATTTCATTTCTCAATTACCTCTTCGAAATTCTTTCAGTTCGTAGAATCCCTCTGTCTGATGTTAGTCCAGCTAAGTACCTTCATTCATTGCAAACCAGAACTTATGAACAGTAGGCCTACACAAGGTGAACCAAAAGTAATGTCATTAATTATTCTAATGGGTGATTCCTTTAGTAAAGAGCAATAAAAAAGTCAAGTACCATTTAGCTAAATTTTGAACAGTTTTCCAGAAAAACATGCGTTTTAAAATATGTTAATTTTGAGATCGTACTAGGCCAGGCATGTCAATTGATGCCCACAGGAGCAAGCGCGCTTTAGAGCCCAGGAGAGCCTGAGCGCTTTACAGCGGAAAGGAAAGAGGCAGACGAGAGAGGTGGTATATGCCGCTTGGTCGAGCTATATTCAGGGATGGCCAGCACTGATTCAATAGATAAAGGGAAGAGAACTTATTAAAACTGTATCCATGGTAATTTTTAGATTTGCCTGAGAAGTATAAGTGCATTATAAGAACGTAAGTTTTAATTTTAGTGCTCATTTTTCACAAGTTTGATTTTTTTATTCAAAAGAAATATTTTCTCAAATTCTCGTATAGAAAAATGAAATTTTCAGGTATAGGCCTATTTATTTAGTAGCCTTACAGAATGTTTTCGTAAATCTAATATACCGTATATACGAATTACTGAAGATAGTGTACTGAAAATTTTGAAAATATTCGCATGGAAATTGTTTGCAAGGAAATGAATTAACAAAACAACTACTGTTACATCATAAGCAAAAGATACGTGCCCATGTGTTGTAAAAATGTCAGCTCTATAGCTTCAGCAGATTTCGAGGGAATAATTTAATATTCTGATAATGGGAAGTTGCTCACAAATATCACCTTAAAAGCATAATGCGATAAGAGTTTTGTTATGTAATATTAGTTACACTTAAAACAGATACAGTACCTAAGTAACTTTGCTTTGTACTGTAATATTGTTTTGATTAGTTTATTGATTACTTTTGTAAGGCTAAAGATACCATCAATATAAATTTCAACTTATCATGTCATACTCAATCTCTTTCTTTGGAATATCACTTTATTTATGAATGATGTGTTTCATGCATTTAATACAGTATAATATTATATACTATGGAATTTAAGTGAATATTCCTTCTTAACTCTCTATTATGTTATTAATATTTAAAACACAACTGCAATATTAAGAAATCAGTGTTAGTACTTTTGTTTTACAGATAATATAGATAATATCAAACAGAAAGAAGCCATATAAAAATAACGACATAAAATTTCACGTTCCGTTTGAAGTTTGTGCATCCCTGTTTCCTTAATCCAACAGGTTGCTTATCCATATACACAACCCTTCTTCTTTCCATACTTAGCGCTTGCTGCCCGCGCACGACGTCAAGGTCAGCAAAATGCGCTTGCTTTGACATCACTGTACTAGGCTGTAATTAGTAGGAAGCTCGCATCTGATTGTGTTGCTCTGAGCAACCCCTTCACCGGTTTGTTCTCAATAGGGAAGTGGAATATTATTGTCATATAGGTTGTTTTTATAAACTCATAAGAAAAATACAAATGATATACCGTTTAATTTTTGTGTTTAATTTGTGTTATATAGCGGAGAATGAACGCCGCTCATATCACATTAAAGAAATATTGGAAAATTGAAAATAAACTCTACAACCTAATTTTAATTAAACGTTCAGAGAACACAGGTAATAAGATATGCTTATCTATACTCAATAATAAATCTGTAAACGAAATTTTTCTGGTAATTTTCGCTTTTCTAAAAATAATTGGTGTTAACATGTATAATTAACGATCCTGAGACCAAAAATCGCTTTTTTTTTAATTTTTATTTGTATGTGTGTCTCTGTCTGTCTGGATGTTTGTTACCTTTCCACGCAATAATGGCTGAACCGATTTCAATGAAAATTGGAATATAAATTAAGTTCGTACTCACTTAGATTTTAGGCTATATGGCATCAAGAGTTTTATATTTGTTAAAGAAATTAACGACTTGCGTTTCTCAAAATTATTTAAGATGTGCCTACTTTTATTTCTTTCAATCGGTAATCCGATATGTCCTAATTTTCTGTGGAAATGGAACCAAAATTGGAAGCGTCTTAATTTTACAAAAGAAAGCCATTAGAATTTTATGTAACTCAAACTATCTGGAACATTGTCGGCCACTTTTCAGACAATCACGGATTTTATCAGTCATAAATATATATATATATATGATGTAGTACTTTACACTCGACAAAATATCGACAATTACTCATTAGTGGCCAATATACATGATCATGAAATTAGAAATAGTGAACAAATTAATATTCCATATTGTATATTACACAAGAGCAATACAAACTTTTTAATTATGGGGATGAAATTATATAATAAGCTCCCAAGTCAATATTATAAATTACCAATCAATAGCTTCAATACTAGATTTTACAATTGGTTATTAAATAATCCTTTTTATTCTGTTGCTGAGTTTTTCAACACAAATTTGTATGAAATTGTATTTTAATAAATAAGTTTCATTGCAATTTAGTTAGTTTTCTTTAATTTAAAAGTTTCACATTATTTCATGTTTTCATTGTATTACTTAAATTTTACTATTTCTTTTATTAGTATTTTTTTAAATGTATTTATATGTTTTTCAATGTATTCTGACGAAGCCTAAAACTGTATGTCTAATGGCCAAATAAATTGAATTGAATTGAATTCAAAATACTTTATTTAAAAGGGGGGTTATAAGGAGGCCTGAATTAAATAAATCTAAATATCTCGCTTATTATTGATTTGCACGAAAAATATTACATAACAAACGTTTCTTTAAAAATGATTTCCGATACGTTTTATTCTATGCAAAATTTTGATAGGACTGATATTTGAGATACACGAGTTTTGAAATAGCAACACATTTTATCAGCGCCGCCTCTGACTAATGGGCTATAATGAAATGAAAACAAATGACTGCGTCTATTTAAGGCGGCCTTGCATAACAAACGGAGAACATTATTCATTTAACACTATTTTTATACGGATATAATTGTATTCTATGATGGGAATAAATGTTTATCAATATTAATATACAGAGAATTATTGTGTGTTTGTATGAAGTAATCTCAGAAGCTACTTAATCGGTTTGGATAATTTCTTCACTATTTGAAAGTGTGGTTTCTCTAGATGAACGTAATGTTATATGCCATTACGGTAACTTCTGAGATAATTGAGGACTGGGTAAGATTAAAATAGGTCCTTATACACAGAAAACTTTATATTCTGTCGCAATATTGTATTACTGGACCAAAAATACAGCACATACTAAATTAGTATTTTATCGTTGAGTCATTGGAGCTGAGTTATTTTACAAAGTGTCACGAAATGGCGTTCCTGCGCTCATAATTTACCCATATTCGTTTCCTGTGTTTCTTAAAATAATATTTATGTACCACATTCATTTTAATTTTTTTTTATTTACATAAACTATGATGCACAACTGAGCGAGTTGGCTCAGACGGTAGAGTTTGAGAGGTCATAGGTTCAAACTCTGTGCTAGACCAATTTGACTGGGGTATTTCATGGTTTCCCTTAGTCATAACGGGAATGCCATATTGGATATTTACACGCCATGATTTATCACCGTCTCAATTACCAATACGATAAACATTAATCAAAATTCACCTATATTCAGTTACACGAACACAAACGAAGATAATACGAAATGGAAATATAAACATTGGAAATTTAGCCTTTGAAGAGGTGGAAAAATTCAAATACCTTGGAGCAGCAGTAACAAATATAAATGACACTCGAGAGGAAATTAAACGCAGAGTAAATATGGAAAATGCCTGTTATTATTCGGTTGAGAAGCTTTTGTCATCTAGTCTGTTCAAAAAAAAAAAAAAAAAGTTAGAATTTATGAAACAGTTATATTATAAGTTGTTCTGTATGGTTGTGGAACTTGGACTCTCACTTTGAAAGAGGAATAGAGGCTAAGGGTGTTCGAGAATAAGGTGCTTAGGAAAATATTTGGAGCTAATAGGAATGAAGTTACAGGAGAATAGAGAAAGTTACGCAACGCAGAACTGCAAGCATTGTATTCTTCACCTGACATAATTAGGAACGTTAAATCCAGACGTTTGAGATGGGCAGGGCATGTAGCATGTATGGCTGAATCCAGAAATGCATATAGAGTGTTAAGGGTCATTCACAATGAAAATTAAACATAACATAAGCCTTAACTTAAGAATATAAACGTTACGGTAAAATCAAGATCATTCACGATGGGAACATAAACATAACAGCAAACATAGTTGGTAACCATGGAAACATAACAACGGCGCCATTTCCTCATATTCTGTCGTATACTTCAGCGCTCGACGATTGTGTTCTGTTTGCAAATCACGTAAGCATAAGCATGAAAGTTTGGAGTTTGCAAACTTTCATGTTAACGTCTTACGGTAATGTTCATGTCAATGCTTATGTGAATCATTGTGAATGATCCCATTTGGTAGCCTGGGCGCAAACTTCTGTGTTTATGTTACGGTTATGTTTAATTTTCATTGTGAATGGGCCTTTAGTTGGGAGGCCGGAAGGAAAAAGACCTTTTGGGATTCCGAGACATAGAAAAAATTGTGGCTTATTTAACGACGCTCGCAACTGCAGGGGTTATATCAGTGTCGCCGGTATGCCGGAATTTTGCCTCGCAGGAGTTCTTTTACATGCCAGTAAATCTACTGACATGAGCCTGTCGCATTTAACACACTTAAATGCCATCCAACTGGCCAGGGTTATACTGACTATGCTACCGAGGCCGACTTCAAGACGTAGATGGATTTGAGGGAAGTGGGATATGATGGTAGGAACTGGATTAATCTTGCACAGAATAGGAACCGATGGCGGGCTTATGTGAGGGCGGCAATGAACCTCCGGGTTCCTTAGAAAGCCAATTGTAAGTAAGGCTATAGTATACTAGAGGAAGTTTTGTTAAAGTAGTAAAAATTTTATGAAACATGAAAAGTGATCTTAGGTAGAAGTCTAAATTCACTGTAGCGAGCTACTAGAGCTTTTTACTATAGTTTTATGAAGCAGGACCCTGCTGGACTTGTAGCGCTGTTTCAGTACTCGACGCTATCGGGTCGTGAATGTAAATCAGTCTTACTTCACTCACCGAGACGGATTAATTTCGAAGCTGGCCACGACACAGGTGTAACATGTGGTGTGCCTGCCGAGAACATTTTTCCACGTGACTGACCAAACGGAACACATGTTGTCAACAAATTGCACTCACCAGTCATTATGAGGTAACAGTTGTACTTATACAGCTCTACAACGGTTCTGAAATTCGTTTTTCTTATCCTTCATACTAGCAATGTGGTTCTTCCCTCTTGAATCCAGTAATCAAAACATCGAGGCTGTCCGTTGCTATGCAACCTTCATTTAACTCTCCCATCTCTCGTGCTTAACGACTGATATGCACAGTTCAAGCTCTGAAGGCGCAAATACAAAAATTTGAAACCATGTTATACAGGGACATCATTTTATTTTTACTTCAATTTTTATTGTACCTGAGTTCTTGATTGTACTTCACTCCCACCCCTTCTACTAATGAAGTTCAACCGTCCTCCACACAGATCCAAGACCGCATACACAGTCATAGTAGCCTTACGATCATAGTAAACAGTACGTTCCAAAAATTTGTTCGCGTTTTCCAGTGACGAAAGAGCTTTCAATATTGCATCATTTTCCATTTGTCGCATCCCAGTTTCCCCCATCTGCTTCTATTCGCCCTCTCTGTAAATGCTAGCGGCTGGGCTGTCTTAGCTCTTTTCTGGGAACATTAATTCTGTTAGGAATTAGACGTCTACGTAATATTATACCCATACAATTGTTTAAAATAAGTTAAATAAAAGGGCCTCGTTAAGTAATTAACTGTCACGTGATTTCCTCCATTTCTACGACGCTGCGACGTAACCACTTGGACGGACAGTAGATAGCATGTCTGAATAATTTTATCTTTTCGGATCGGGCAGAAGTGAAGATTGAATTTACAGTACGTAAGGTCTCTTTTATAGAGTAGGTACATAATTATTTCAACAGGAGTTACTGATACGAAGTACGAACCTGTAATTGGAATTACGTACAACAGTCTATAGTGCGGTAATATGCACATTAGAACTGAAGCCTGTATCGAAATGAACGGCCACCATTTTCAAAAATGTGTTTAAATATCAATATTATGATTATTTTTCAATTTAACTTCATTCTCTATATTGTACGCTAATGTGCTGTAGACAGTATAATATACACTGCATAATGAATACGTCCGTATGGAAAGCTGAGTTCGTGAGTAAAAACACTTATTGTTAATACAGTACTGCATTTTGATTAAACAAAAACCTAATGAAAATTATCGAACTCAAAATCGCGATATTTCCTAGTTTACGTAAATGGCTGAAGTACTTTTCTTCCCTCGTATACCTAGTAAAGTGATTTGTTTGTATTTTACGCCAGTATCATCGAACTCCAGTCGTGGAAGGGGTAGCGAACGGTGTTTCCGGTTCTCTAAAGGTATAGCCAGGTTGATATTAAAAATGTTAGTAAAAATAAAATGATGTCCCTGTACATTCTTAAAATGCACGCAAAATGCAACATTTAGTTTAACTGACAAAATTCTTGAGGCAATTAATAAAAAATTCCAAGTTGGAAGGATTTTCTATGATTTATCCAAAGCATTTGACTGTGTAAATAATAAATTCAATATAACCGACCACATTTTATTATTTTATATTTTAAAATGTTTTTCGCAGTTTCCCAATAAAATATGTCTATTGACTGATGCCCTATTAAAATATACAATTAAATTAATTTTACATACATTTGAATAAGACCATTTTTCAAAGTAGTTTTCCACATAAATATGTGTGATTTGTATCGCTCTGTTTGCTGCTGTGAAGGAAGGGAAAGAACAAAACGTGACGTGGGTCTTATCTCTGCTTGACTTTCCACACCGGCTTATCGGGACCGCACGATGTCTCCAACTGCTTGACAAACAACTGTTGTCAGTCCCTATGTGACCGCTTTGTCCACCACAAATCTTTATACAATATTTACTTTCTAATTAAAACGTAGAATGCACCCGATTTAACCTCACGAAACTGCGCTATCACCTTCGTTGTGTTGCTGCAAGGACGAATAAAAAAATTCCTGAACAAACACATCATTTAAGGCCCATTCACAATGGAAATTAAACATAACCGTAACATAAACACAGAAGTTTTATATAATATTCTTATTGAATTTGGTATTCCCAAGAAACTAGTTCGATTAATTAAAATGTGTCTTAGTGAAACTTACAGCAGAGTTCGTATAGGCCATTTTCTATCTGATGCTTTTCCAATTCACTGCGGGCTAAAGCAGGAGATGCACTATCACCTTTACTTTTAACTTCGCTCTAGAATATGCCATTAGGAAAGTTCAGGATAACACAGAGGGTTTGGAATTGAACGGGTTACATCAGCTTCTTGTCTCTGCGGATGACGTGAATATGTTAGGAGAAAATCCACAAACAATTAGGGAAAACGCGGAAATTCTTGTTGAAGCAAGTAGAGCGATAGGGTTGGAAGTAAATCCCGAAAAGACTATGTATATGATTATGTCTCGTGACCGGAATATTGTACGAAATGGAACTATAAAAATTGGAGATTTATCCTTCGAAGAGGTGGAAAAATTCAAATATCTTGGAGCAACAGTAACAAATATAAATGACACTTGGGAGGAAATTAAACGCAGGATAAATATGGGAAATGCCTGTTATTATTCGGTTGAGAAGCTTTTGTCATCTAGTCTAATGTCAAAAAGTCTGAAAGTTAGAATTTATAAAACAGTTATATTACCGGTTGTTCTGTATTGTTGTGAAACTTGGACTCTCACTTTGAGAGAGGAACAGAGATTAAGGGTGTTTGAGAATAAGGTTCTTAGGAAAATATTTGGGGCTAAGAGGGATGAAGTTACAGGAGAATGGAGAAAGTTACACAACGCAGAGCTGCACGCATTGTATTCTTCACCTGACATAATTAGGAACATTAAATCCAGACGTTTGAGGTGGGCAGAACATGTAGCACGTATGGGCGAATCCAGAAATGCATATAGAGTGTTAGTTGGGAGGCCGGAGGGAAAAAGACCTTTGGTGAGGCCGAGACGTAGATGGGAAGATAATATTAAAATGGATTTGAGGGAGGTAGGATATGATGGTAGAGACTGGATTAATCTTTCTCAGGATAGGGACCAATGGCGGGCTTATGTGAGGGCGGCAATGAACCTACAGGTTCCTTAAAAGCCAGTAAGTAAGTAAGTAAGTAAGTAAGTAAGTAAGTAAGTAAGTAAGTAAGTAAGTAAGTAAGTAAGTAAGTAAGTAAGTAAGTAAGTAAGTAAGTACGTAAGTAAGTCAGTAAGTAAGTTTGCGCCCAGGCTACCAAATGGAATCTTTCACAATGATTCACATAAGCATTGACATAAACATTACCGTAAGACGTTAACATGAAAGTCTGCAAACTCCAAACTTTCATGCTTATGCTTACGTGATTTGCAAACAGAACACAATCGTGGAGCGCTGAAGTATACGACAGAATATGAGGAAATGGCGTCGTTGTTATGTTTCCATGGTTACCAAGTATGTTTGCTGTTATGTTTATGTTTCCATCGTGAATGATGGTATGACTTCTTGATTTTACCGTAACGTTTACTTTCTTAAGTTAACGATTACGTTATGTTTAATTTTCATTGTGAACGAGCCTTAACAATAACTGTAATATATTATATTAAAAATAAATGAATCGTGTATTTTAGAAAGGGTACAAGTCACATTTTTGTGGAAATTGATGCTTTGTTAAAAATATACTCTATTGGGGTAGCCGTATTAAGTTTAGAAATGACACATCCCTAACTCGATTCCATTTGTTGCCTTGACCGTGTGACCGTACTTTTGGAGTTATCAGAAGGGCTATTAAACAAAGACAGAGTGTACACTAGCGGCAAAAAAACCGGACCGACCCTTGTAGCTGATTTCAGAGCCTTGTTCACTCCAGAGCACGATAGATTGGTAACTAAGACTTTCGTGGTTCGAATCCTGCCTGGGAAGGAACCTTTTTTTGTTCCTTATTCAAATTTATTCCCAATACTTTTCGAGTGCAGCGATTGAATAAGGAACAAAAAAATCCCAGGCAGGATTCGAACCACGGAAGTCTTAGTTACCAGTCTATCGTGCTCTGGAGTGAACAAGGCTCTGAAATCAGCTACAAGAGTCGGTCCGGTTTTTTTTTGCCACTACTGTACATCCCAGTATGAAACAATGATAAAAAGGGCTCTGTAACTGCTGAATGGAGGCAGTTTAGCTATGAGATTTGCATAGCTGCGTCCCCCTATCACTGTGATTTCCAAAGAAACGCAACTCCATTCAGCAGTTAGAGATGAACCCGCCAATAACAAAATGTTTCCATTTTTAATCCCAAAATCTTAGAAACTGTTAGGACATTCACAAAGAACATTTTTTTACAAATATTTTATTTTTTTTTATTTTAGTTGGTTATTTAACGACGCTGTATCAACTACTAGGTTATATTGGTGATAGCGAGATGATATTTGGCGAGATGAGGCCGAGGATTCGCCAGAGATTACCTTGTATTCACATTACAGTTGGGGAAAACCTCGGAAAAAACCCAACCAGGTAATCAGCCCAAGCGGGGATCGAACCCGCGCCCGAACGCAACTTCAGACCGGCAGGCAAGCGCCTTAACCGCCTGAGCCACGCCGGTGGCTTCACAAATATTTTATCTTCACTAATTTAAAGAGTCATATATTATACCCTACATCATCCAACAACAGTTCAGAATCGTGCACCAATTTATTACTTATTCATTTTCAACTTTAATACTGAAAATGTAAATTTTTTTGTTTGAAAATTTATACATTCTCTATAAGAACTAACAGTCATCATATAAATACCGAAATTGCACTCAAATTAGTCTTTCCTATTGTTCATCAACAGTTAAAAACATTAAAAAATTTCAAGGGGAAAATTTTTTCGGGATTGGGTATCGATCCCGGGACCTCTGGTTAAACGTGCCAGCGCTCTACCAACTGAGCTACCCAGGAACTCCACCCGATACCGTCTTAATCAGAGTGCTGCATTGGAGTTAAATCGCTCGCTTTAACTCGGTCGAATGTCGCACCCTCGAGTGAGATAAGATCGGTCGTGATACGCTCGTAATAAATAGAAGCATAGTACAAGGTCATCTCACCGATGTCTTATCTTGTATGGAAGGCGACAGATAAGATACACATATGTTTTGCTCACACGGTAAAAATAAGGCTTTATTTTCTGCGTTTATGACAAACGTTTAATGGAACAGTCAATGGAACGTACCAAAACAGGAACATGAAGTTATAAATAAAATAGTACGAAAAACTTCGATATACAGCTATTATTGCTAATTAATAATTATTCAATATTTGATTTACCACATATATAATAGGATAGGTCCATACATAGTGTTCCGCCTATATACTGCGACAATGTAGAAACGTTTCACAAAATATTACTAATATAGCAGTAGATTAATAACAATATTAGTACAGAGATAACGTCACAGAAAATATAATAAAACGAATAATCATGTTGCACAACTGTTACAGACGCAAAGATTGATACACTAATTATTAGAGATTATTATTATTATTATTATTATTATTATTATTATTATTATTATTATTATTATTACTAGAAAATTTGATACGGTTCTTGCATTATCGTGATTGTGTTCTCCGTTTATAATAATTACATTTACATCCAAATGTGGCAAAAACAAAATCACTCCTGTGTGGGGGAAACCATTTACCTACAACATTTATATTACATTTTAAAGCAAGTTTTGTAGTTGTACTATGGAGAGGTTAGTTAAACACTGCAAAGGTTTGAAATGATAAACATCTATGATGTTACTACAAGTTCATCACTGTAACAAGAACGAATGTCTAACGCTCGGTTTATATCGTTCAAGGATTTATCGCTCGCGACAATTTTACCCATCATGCATGTGCGCTACCTATCGGATTATGCTATGAACTACTTGGCTCTCGAGCGAAAACGTCCGATGCAGACCTCTGGTCTTAATTTTTCCACTTATATCCACACAACTCGAGTGGGCTGACAAGACGTCAGAGACCCACATCGAGTGCACACAAACTCTGTATGACTTGAAATTGTGGTTTTCTGTTAACGTACCTACAGTAACGTATATAATAATCAAATCTAGCTTTCAGGTAAAGCTCCCTGTGAAGCAGACTTCAATGATTTCAAGGAAAAAAATCAGAGGTCCCGGGGTCGATACCCGGTCCCGGAACAATTTTTCCCTTGAAATTATTCAAGTCTGCTTCACAGGAAGCTTAATCTGAAAAACTAGACTTTCGGTTAAAAACATTGTCGGGTTCCCTAATAATTTAAGGCCAGGACAGTATTTTATAAGAATTATAAGGTGTCCCTAAACGTTTTGGCAACACTGTACACTCGACATATAATAGGAACTTATTTAATGAAAAAACTGATATTTGAGCGCGATTTTAATTACCTAACCCCTGTACAGATGACTTCACGCCTTTTAACTTAAGTTTCACAGGCTACAGGATTTAATGTATAGTTAATAATGAAATCTATTTTTCCCTCTTACAGTGATTCGGTTCAGATCCATTTTGTGCAGGAGGCTTTAGTTCGATGGGGTGAGGTTTCCAATAACTCTGATCCTCCGTCTTTTCCAGCGGTTCAAAAGAATTGGGATGAAATACTAATCTCTCTTGTTAAGGAGTCCCTTCAGTCATCTTTTTCTTCAGATACAGATCTTGCTCGTTTTTTGGCTCTCCAACAAAATGTTTCAGGATCTTGGCTTCATGCAATTCCTTCCCCTAACATCGGTACCCTTATGGATTCCAGATCCTTTAAAGTTTCCGTGGTTTTACGCCTCGGTTGCAAAATCTGTCACATTCATAAATGTATCTGTGGCAATATTGTAGATTCTTGTGGCCACCATGCCTTAAGTTGTGTCATGAGTAAGGCGCGTCTCTCTCGTCATTCATCGCTCAATGACATCATTAAAAGAGCATTAACATCCTCAGGGGTTCCAGCCATCTTAGAACCTTCCGGGATCAGCCGTTCAGACGGCAAGAGACCTGGTGGTCTGACTCTAGTCCCGTGGCGTGTAGGCAAATCCTTAATTTGGGATTCCACATGTGTTGATACACTGGCCCCTTCTCATTTGTCTTCAACCTCTAAGACACCAGGATCTGCCGCTGTCAGTAAATACCATAAATATAAACATCTTGCAGATAATTATATTTTTTGTCCCTTTTGCGGTTGAAACGTTTGGATCATGGTGTAGTGAAGCCAAAGCTCTCATCTCCACCATAGGCAGAAGTTTAGTGCAGCTTTCTGGGGACCCTCGAAGCAGTCAATATCTACGTCAGCGCATTGGTATCGCCATTCAGCGCGGTAATGCTACAGTATTCTTGCATCCTTCCCCGAGTCCTCTTATTTAGATGAGATTTTCTTCCTTTAATTATTCAATTTATTTGTATTTTATTATAGTACTAGCCGTACCCGTGCGCTCCGCTGCACCCGTTAGAAATAAATATAAAGTAATTGCATAATTAAAATAGGACATTTGATCCAGGGAACATTCGTGTTTGATAGAAGGATAAATCGTTTAATATGTTACTTAATTTAAATTGCATACAAATAATTAAAATGCGATCATTTTGGACCAGAGACCACTCATTGGTGCAATGACAATTCCTTTAACATGTTTCTAATTTTTATTAAATGCAACCATAGTTTAATGAACATTGACATCATTTAGATTTAATGTGTATATTTTATTTTACTTGTTATAGGTTTCCATTGAATTATGGCAATAACTTATTTTAACCCTTGTTTTCTACGTATTCAGTAAATGGCGTTTGGCCCACTATGGTTCTGAGCCCTTCAAATAACTTAAATTATATTATATAATATTACATTACAAATATTATATTATATTATATCATATTATATCAGAAGTTACTGTAATAACATTATAGCATTATGTCCATCTAGAGAAACTACACTTTCCAATGGTGAAATAATCATTAAATATACAAATCGGTTAATTTAGCTTCCGATATTACTTCATACAAACACAGAAACATTCTCTGTAGGCTATCTTTCATAGCTTTCGATTGTTGCTGTCCAAGGCCCCTTATAGACGAAGTCATTTGTTTTTTATTTCATTACCGCCTTAGATGACAGTTATTTTAATTTTAAAACTCATTTATCTCATTAAATATCAGTCCTATCAAAATTTTTCAAGGAATAAAGCTTATCGCAAATTATTTTTAAAGAAACGTTTGTTATTTAACATTTTTCACAAAAATCAATAATAAGCGAGATATTTCGATTTATTTAATTCAGACCCCCTTATAATCCTCCTTTTAAATAATGTATTATGAATGCCATATAGCCTAAAATCTAAGTTACAACGAACTTAATTTATATTCCAATTTTCATCGAAATCCGTTCAGCCATTATCGCGTGAAAAGGTAACAAACATAGACACACAGACAGACATACATACAAACAAACAAAAATTTGAAAAAAGCGGTTTTCGGTTTCAGGGTGGTTAATTATATATGTTAGGACCAATTATTTTTGAAAAATCGAAAATTACCAGAAAAATTTCGGCTACAGATTTATTATTAGTATAGATACATGTCAATGTGAATACAATTATTTTATTTGTAAAATTTTAT